>OMPB01113123.1:0-15923 GCA_900312615.1 Stylephorus chordatus | reverse complement strand
ATTCGGCCGATATATTTATCATACATATGAATGGTGTTTCTGCCGATGCAAATTAGGACATATTCAATTAATGTGGAGCTCATGTGCATATTCAAATTCATTTCAAAAGAAACTTGTAATGCAAAAAAAAGTTACTTTTGGGCGTATTTTGGGCATATTCGATTAGAGTATAGCTCATTTCATTTGAATATTCAAATTCATTTTCAAAGAAACTAATACAAAAAATGTTACTTTTCATGGGTACTTTCATTGTGTAAAGTTTCATTTTGATAGGAGTAAATGAAAAAAATAGCCCCATTGGGGTGTATTGTTGCCTGGCCTTACTGGCACACATCTCGGATTGATGAGAAATTAATACATTTCCTCGACTAGGATTTCTTAGGATTTTTAGTATGTTGTTCTGGACACCTCATAGAAATGATCTAAGCTGCAAAAAATGATTTTACAATTAGTCTGTCGT
This sequence comes from Stylephorus chordatus, assembly GCA_900312615.1. Taxonomy (NCBI): domain Eukaryota; kingdom Metazoa; phylum Chordata; class Actinopteri; order Stylephoriformes; family Stylephoridae; genus Stylephorus; species Stylephorus chordatus. The sequence goes on along the minus strand of OMPB01113123.1, from coordinate 15,463 downwards.
AAAACGCTACTTTGCCTGGACTAAAGGGCTGTTAAAGAGATTATACAAACACTGCAGAAAAGACATTCCTCTTACAAAGACTGGCATATATATCCTAAACGCATCGATCACCACCCACGGGGGGCCTCACCTCGTTCTTTTTGTTCTCCCCGACAAACAGCGCGGCCACGTGGGCTGGCAGCACGTTCTCCAGCAGCAAGCGGTTCAGGTTCTCCCTGGTTTCGATCTCTTCCTGCTCCGTGCGGTTCTTGTTCTTCAGCAGGAAGTCCTGGCGGAAGCAGGACTCGTTCTGGGGGTTGTGGGAAGAGGTGGAGGTGGAGGTGGAAAAAGACAGAATAGAAAGAATTGTGTGACTATTGTGTGGCCAGCTACATCAAAGGACAGACATGCCTAAAAACGTGGTCTTACTCAAAGAAATCTCTTTACCCTTCGTTAGGCGTCGTTAGGCCTGGCCACCCGGGGCTAGAGCCCCCAAATGATTTATGAATTACAAAACGAACGCCCTCGAAAATAATATGATATTGTTGATCAAAAACACAAGTACGTTTTGGGTCCTCTGTGTTGTCACTCAAGCAGCAGGTCTACTTCACACTACTTGGCACGCACACATTTTGTGTGAGCGAGAGAAAGAGAGAGAGAGAGAGAGAGAGAGAGAGAACGAGAGTGAGAGTGAGAGAACGTGTGCCGGTTCAACAGGCGTCAACAGACCTGGCAACAGGCGTCGCCAGGTCATTTCAATAGACGACAAAAATGTGTCGTCTATTGAGCTTGTCTGTCCTATTAGTTGCGTTTCTTTTTCACTTTCCTAAAAAAAGAACGAGCCTCTCTGTGTATCTGTGCAGGGAAACGTTGGGAGGAGAAACATACGAGCTCATGCCTTACCTGCTGTGAGATGATGAGCATGGTGACCAGAAACAGGGTGATGTAAATACAGCTCATCACCTGGGGGTGTTTCACCAGGCCAAGCACTCTCAGGTGAGAGCCGTCTTCAACGCTGATGCAACAAAAGCACAACGTACACGTCAGTGTCAGCCACAGACAGCCTTCCTCTGAATACGCAAAGTCAAACTCGATACTGTCTCACAGTTATTCAATTGTTTTTTTTTATAATGATAGGTGAGGTTAAGGCTGACTTCTAGCTGATAATACATAGTCAGGAGATTAAGTTTTCGGCAACTATCTCGGCCTATTTCCAAATCAGACAGACAAAACCCATAGACAGGTGACATTACAGGTCTTTTGTTCAGGTGTACATTAGTGGACACCCTCTATAGCCAGGCAAGACAATACTTCAGCTATTCTATGCAGCTTTACCTCCTCTACATGTAAAAAAAATAAAAATAAAAACAAGACTAGGCATGCCTAGTCACACATGCATGTTTTAACATGCATGTGAGTGAGTGAGTGAGTGAGTGAGTGAGTAAAGGGAAATCGCTATTCTAGGCTGGCTCCTGACCCAGCAAAACAACATTAATCAGCAATGACTCTTGAGAGCCAACTTAAACATCTCTTAGCTAGTGGCCTTAAGAAGATGGCTTTTCAACGCAGTTACAGTCAGAAAGGCAGAGATGAGGGCATTTCAAAAATCCTTCGGACTGAAATTGCTGCCACTGTGGTCAGACTGGAATTTCCAAACACCATCAAAGGCGCTCTGAAAAGATATGCCCTGTAGTCCAGGGGTTTCAGACAGGCCCTGTAGTCCAGGGGTTTCAGACAGGCCCGGGAGTATTTCAGTAATGATTTGTAAAGAATGTTGTGATCTTTTCCATTCAAGGTGTCTGTGAAGCCTTTGCCAGAGATTTTAAGAACATTGGCAGTAGAGGAGCTTGTTTTTCTTCTCTTTACATACCGATGGTTACTTTTCTGATTTTCTAAAAATCTTTGGCCGTGTCCCAATTAGTTTGTTTCCTATATAGGTAGCAGTTGAAGGTACAGTATTATGGCTTAGTAGGACTGCCCTCACAGAAGGAAGGACAGAGAACATCCTAGAAAATGATGTTGCTTTGAGTGCATTTCAAGGAAACATCGGATGATACAATATCCTGGTTGGTGTAGGATATTTCATAAGACGTGTGCGTTTTCAAAATTACATTTCCAACAATTTCACATCTGCCTCTTTTTGGCAGACGTGAATGTAATGAACCCTCATTACATTCCCTCCAACTCCTGTAGAAACCTGATTCCTCTCTGCACAGTCAACCAGCCAGTGCAGAGGACGAGCATGGATGACTATGTCCGTTGGTGCTACAGACCCTGAGCTGTGGGGATCAATAATCCCAGGCCCTTGCTCTCCCTCTGGCCCTCGCTCTCCCTCTGGCCCCAAAAATGTCTTGCCAGAATCTCAGTCTCAGTCTCACCTGCTGCAGTTCGATTCGTGATTGACACCAGCGTAGAGGATGAACCCGTAGGCTATGAAGAGTTCCCGCTTGGAGCTGAGGATGATGATGTAGTAGACTGTGGAGGCCAGCGTGAGGAAGAGCACTTTGAGCTCAAAGCTGACCCTCAGGAAGACTCCGCAGGCGATGAGAGACAGGATACAGCTGAACACTGCGTACTGGGTGAGAGAACAACGGGTGGATGAGGATCAGACAGTTTTCACATTCATAGCTAAATATCTTGCTTGCAGCCGACAGCTCAACACTTTGGGCCTGATTTACTAAAGGTTTGCGTGTGGAAAAACGCGTGCAAACTTGATACCATCCGCAAAAAAAGTCTTTCCAATGAGCAATATTGCGTGCAGTGTCGATTAGCGTGTTTGCCTTAATGAATATGCAACATGGGGCGTTTTTGCCCATGTGAGCAAAATACTAGGAAGAGAAAATGCTAATTGCATGTGCAAGCCAGAAATACTGCGTCTGTGAACAGATTCCGTCTGTATTTAATATGTTTGAAAAGCAGGTGCTAAATCGGCCCATGCATTGCGCACAGATGGCTGCCGTTATTGTTTATTTATTTATTGTATTTATTTATTGGTTTATTTGATAGCACAGAGCATGTTAATGAACATAATACATAATACATAATAATACATAATGTAAACACACCGGATTATAGCAAAAATGTTAGTTTACGTCCGTGAAACGAGTTTTTACCACTCGTGTCAACATTTTTTGTATGACAGAAGAAAAAACAGAATACAAACATGATATTGCCTATCAAACAATGCCTTTTTGGAGCTCTTGGGCTGATTTGGAGCCAGTCACAAGAAGAAGTCTATATTAGGATACTGCCATGCCAAAACTCCTTGCGACTCTGCATTACCTCGCGTCTGGGTCATTCCAGCGTAACTGTAGTAGTAGGCCTAGAGTAGGCCTGTATATTTTTCAGGTGTGCTGTCCCAAGTCCTGAAACGTTATGTAGGATGGGCAGGTATAAGGTTTCCACGCACTCGGGACCCACTGAGCCAAACGCAGCTTTTACAGTATGCGGTTGCCATGGATTCGCGAAAGTAATAGGTAATAGCGATTGAAGGAGAAGAAAGAGTCATGCAATACCGTATAAATATCGTATGATTCTTTTATTATTATTATTTTTTTGTTTTATTTTGTTATCCCTTATTACTGTGCTCTTTTGATCCAAAGTCATTTCTATGAGCCGTTTGGGGTATGCTTTCGTTTTTATTTTCATCCAAATTCGTGGATGCAAACGAAACAATGATTAAACAAAAATGTAGCCAAAACATTCACAGCCACTGTAGGCTAAAGAAAATTAAATCAACATTTGTCCTATTTCCGTGTTCTTTTTCACAGTTGGCACTAACACCTCCGATTCCATAGGATCGAATTTATCATTCGTCATTCTCCGGACATGGCGAACACCATTGAAACACGCAAAAAGCACGCAAAACCCTCATTTAAATACTGCTGTTTACACCTGTTGTTAATCACGCAATAATTCTTAGTAAATCACACACAAAGCACCCGCCAACGAAACATGCAATTTCTTAGAATGCACACGCACTTTAGTACTCGGTATTTGGGATCTTAGTAAATCAGGCCCTTTGTCCTGCTAAGCTGAGGGATTGAACCTGGGTCGCTAACTTTAGGGTGAGGGACTGTTTGCGTTTAATGCTAGCCTCATATGCCATAGGATTGGAATGTGTCCGGCATGTCACACAGCAGAGCAAGTGCCACCGTTTTTTTGCAATTCCCCACTTGCCCCTTGACTCGTGCTTGAGATATGAAAGAATGAGGTGGTTAATGGACAAAATCAGGAGCTATGTTCAGGATCATTGTGCAAAATGAAGCCATCACTCACAGGCAGATACAGGTCCACTTGGCGTTCCAACTCGCTGGAGTCATTTGAGCGAAGAAGCTGAGAGCCATGACTGGAACACGGAGTCAAATGTGGCTGGATCAAGCACTGGGGAATAAAAACATGTGATTGACAGGCGACCAGAGGGCAGCGGGTTTCAATGTTGGCCATCCCAGCTATGGAGGGGCAGCGTAGCTAGAATTAGCTGTGCACGAGACGGCTTCATAACAGCTGTAAACATGGACGTTTGGTCTTACCAGGTTGAAAACGGCCAAGACGACGATGACGGTGGTGGTGATGGTGGCGAGGGGGAGGCGCACGCTAGGCCGCTTGATCACCGCCTCCGACACCGCCGGCAGCCACTGGCAGCTGGACAGCTTCTCTGGAAGCAAGCGCTGGAGACAGGAATTGGGAGATTAGCGCTGGGAGATGTATCAATGTCACATTGATATCTTTTAAAGGCGTCAAGACATCGCGTGGGTTTTGGGTTGATTTATTACTGTGAAATAGCTTGAAATATAATCTCCTTGTTAAGGGGTTCATTGAGTCGAAATGAGCCAGTCTTCTGATCGTGTTAAGACTGCCGCAGCTGCGCAGACCGAAGGCTGAGCGCTTCCACCGCTTGATAACCGCATCAACTGCACTAATGATCATACGGCTCCAAGGCAGATGGCCTCAAACGGGTATGATGAACATGTGACTCTTATACAGTCACGCGTCCCCACCATCAATCACACAGGGGGTGAGCGACTCCCGTCAGCACCCGCTATTTCTACTGAACGAAGGCATACAGACATCACTCTGCGCGTCCGTACGGGGGGGCTGAAGGTAAGGTATGACAGACCCTGGGTCAACAGGTCAGCTATAGAAGGCCACGGCTCAGTGAATGGAACTTGGCTGGTATGGAGGCAGATTCCGTAGCTCGGTTGCACGCATGCCTGTTTCCACTTACACACAGACTAATTCTGGCTCTTGCATATCAACAGGCATACAGGAAAAATACACAAACGTCAAAGAGAAGCCTTTTTGCACACTGGCTCTGATTTCTGTCCCGGTGCCCTGGGAAACCTACGCGTCTCACAGCTGTGCGCTAGTCAGCTAAACGTGCTTGGGGGGGCAGACAAGTCAAATTAGATACCATCGGAAAACAAAGTGACTCCAAAGAAATACTGGCTCTGTTTGTGATATTGCGATATTGCAAATGGCAGTCTTTTCAAAACAACATGCCATCACATTTGCACAAGGGTTGATATTGCTCTACAACTTTTCCATTTTCAAATAGCATTAATTTATTGTCAACATCCATTGTGGATGTCCACGAGAACACTAGACCCGTTTACTGTTTGATGATTATAATGTTGATAGTCTGAATAACCGGGTTGATATTTTTGGTCACAAATTGCATAGCGATTTGAACGTAAGTGTCTCAGAGAGACTGGCAAGCGAGGCTATAATGTTGATGAACATGGGATATTATTCTATACATCATGCTACAACAGGAGCCTGTACTATAGGTGTACAGAACATAGTTATACCGCTGCTAGTGTTGGTGTCATGCTGGTCCCATGGCAGGCACTTAATCACCATCATGCTGCCTAATGCGTGCACGCACAGCACACACACATGCAAGAAAGTGTGTGTGTGTGTGTGTGTGTGTGTGTGTGTGTGTGTGTGTGTGTGTAAAAGAAATGCATTTTAACCATGGCACTGGACTTCAAACTGGAGTTTTAAGTGTGGCTTGTCACCACTGCTGTGTGGTAAAGATGTGACAACGCACAGGAAACATTTGGACACATTTCTGCACATTGATCGATGAAGGTTAGCTGAACAGAACTGACCTGGAAGTGACTTGCGAAGCAGATGGCCAGGGTCAACAGTAAGAAACAGACCAGGACTCCAAATGCTGCCCCCAACATCTGAGGTCTGAGCCCAAAAACCAACAAAAATATATTAAAAAATAAATAAATAAAACAGTGTCTCAGGTAAACAGACACACTTGGAGGAAGGTTTTCTCACTAAACCTGCGGTCATGACGGTGAATTCACTAATGCCGTCTCCATAATGGATCTCAAATGCATAAATTACTCTTTGGAACAGAATTAAAAATACAATCCACATTAGCTGACTTTTTTTCCCGACGGGCGTGCATACACAACACGCCGACATCGTCATGAATTACGATAAATTTATGAATGCGTGACAATGATCCAACTCCAGCACATTTCAACACATTTGTAATGGTAGTAATGATCGGTCCAATAGAGAAAATAGCACCTTCAATTTGTGGTTAAAAATAATAATAATAACTCACTCATTTGTGACAAACATCTGAACCACAAAGATGCAGAAGAAGATGAACGTGGCACAGCCAATATAGTGCTTAAACATGGGCAGGTCCAGCGCTCGGTACTGAAGAAGAGGAGGAGAGGAGGGCATTAATGGATCTCCGGGGCAACGATGAACATTAAACATTTTTAGTCCGGTTTTTAAAAAAGCTGCTTGTTAAAAAACAAAACCTCAACATTCATTAGTGTGCCCTGCTCTGATTTATAGTCCCATATTTCTTGCTCTGGCGCTCATTCGTGTCTTGTCGCTTAGGTGTAAAGGGTGATCAAAAGAATTATGTCATGGCGGTTTCTTTTTTTTTTCCCCTTCTTTTTTTCCACATTGGAAAGTAACGCGAAATGTTATCCCAGATTTTATGTCTGGTCACAGTGAATACTGGCCCTTTTTTCCCTCTGTCCTTCATAGTAATGTGACTGCAGTGCTTATAGGAAAACTGGCACACGAACAAAACTAACAATGGCCTTCTTCATAAGGAGCGCTCGGGTTACAGATACCTGCTTTTCCAGCTCTTTCTTTGGAAACCAGAGCGCCAAGCTGCTGGTCTCTTCAGACTTGGACCACTGCCTGAAAGAGGGAAAGGATGAGGATTAGAGAGGAAGAACGAAAGAGAAAGAAAGAAAGAAAAGAAAGACTTTAAAGACCCACTTGCTGCTGAGCTCGTCGATGGTGGTGGTCATCTCGTTGTGCAGTTCCTCATCAAACTTGCTCCGCTGGGATTTGTTCCTGATCAGGAAAGCACAGAGACGGATCAGGAAGCAGCCGGCCGACGGGCCGCCGGAAAACAGAGACTTAAGCTGTGGACGGAGGCTGGTGAAACCAGATGCAGTCATGCAGGTTACTCCAGCCCAGTTAGGTTGTAAAGGCAGGCAGCGGTCTGAGGAGCGGTCTGTGCATTAATGAGAAAGGGAGTGGACGGTGTTTGCCGATGAAAGGGCTTTTAAAGGCAGCGCGTCGGACGCCATGTGCGGTTGAATTCTGTAGATTCTGCACGTGCCCCATCAGGAAGGAAACACACGTGCATGTGCATGCGAAAACATGCACGTGCACGCACAAAGAAACACGCACACATTCAAATGCGTCAGAGGTCAGTTTTTTTTTTAAGAGAAGCACTTCAGTCTGCAATCAGGAGAGAGACGTTAAGCGTTGGTTGGTTAAAGGGCTTCCTGAAGGTCCTGTGTTCCCCTGGTAATAATACGTGGTGGACAGGAGAAGGACAGTTAGAGAAGGAACAGTACAGCAAGATGTGTACTGGGATTAGTGTCAAAACAGCACGGACTCCTCACTTAGGCAGTGGTTCTCAACCTGTGGGTCGGGGCCCTGTGGGGGGGTGAAGGTAGGGTCTGAGGTGACATGGAATGTAAAAAAAAAACAAAAAAAACGGAGAACGGAGAACAAAATTTTGTCAGAGCTAATTTGGAAGTAAAAGAAAACGGCATCTAGGTTTGTTTGTTTGTGTATTTGTTTTGTTTTATTTTGGGTGGTGCAAGCCAGAAAGGTTGAGAACTACTGCGCTAAAGGACTTGGAGGGCTCTGCAGGCCCCGAGAGTCCCAACTCACTTAGAACTGCTGAATGGAGGGGCTGGCAAGGAGAAGGGCTCCTCGAGAGACTCGTCCAAGCTGTCAAGGACCAACGGTGAAGACACAATCACACATCCATCACAGCACACTATTCAGGCACTAAAAAGGGTATCGGTTGGCTTTTTCCCCATAGAAATGTGAAATCCAATAACTACTAGCCTAGTTTCCGTATCCCATAAATTGCAGGCAGCACTTTAAGAGAATTGGGTTTAGTGATCCTGACCTGTCTGGCCGTGTCCCTCTCTGGGATCATTTCCTGACATCTTTGTTTTCCCCTAACTGATTGGGCAGCGTTAAACCAATCACAGTAGTTTAACTGAGAAGCTATAGGTCTGGCATCGGTGCAATGCAGAAATCCATACAACCGTTCCACATTAAAAGAAATACATACAGCAGGCTCTTGAGTCAACGAAAAGAAAACATATTTCTATTTTCTAATGCTGTTTTTTCTAACAATGCCGTAGAACTGACATCATTTTATTTCGTATGCAGCCTGTGTGGGTCGTTGTAAAATAATAACCCATCTCAACTAACCAGAAAACCAGACTAGACATTTTTATTATATTAATATTTTCTCTGCTTGCGTGTACAAAAAGTAGCTCAGCTCTCCAAAAACATGGGAGAAAAAAATTTATTTATGGCCCAAGTGCTAATTTGTAAGCTAAACCAAAAACACTGTGCTTCAATCTACGTGAAGAAGTGTATATTTTAGAAGGCCTGAAAAGACAGTTAATTTCAACAATTTTGTCGCGTACCCACATATTTGTGAGAAGGTTAGCAACTCCTAAGCATCGACTTAGGGAAACGTTTTCCTGGCATTACACAAGACGTTACACAGTTGAGTACATCATTCTGCAGAGACAACGACAGACAGGTGTTCAACCAAGTCTGGCAGACCTGTTTACACTCTCGAGGTCATGCTATGCTATCACCATCATTTTTGTAGCTCTCTGGTCACAAATAACAGATAACACAACTCCTTAATTTCCTCTTTCAAGGAAAGAGCAGAGGGGGACAGACTGTATTCTGCTTCCGACCACCGGTGCTTTGGTGTTTAGCCACTTCAAAGCTTTTTGGCCTCGTTTGAACAGCATCAAGTCTGATCTACTCTTACTCTGTCTTGTCTTTAATGTAAGACCCTATATCCCTAACCCTTACACTTATATCTTTTGTTTCTGTCTTTGTTGATACTTGCCTAAATGTGACCCAATTCAATTGCACAAATGCTCATATTCAAGGTTCCAAGAATGCTATTCTTAGGATAGTAAGATAATAGGATTTGGCACATGTAGAATTATATTCATTAATTATACTACCATTCCAATTGAAATGAGATGATGCCATTTAAAAGATAAATAAAACCACGTGAATGCTCGGGGTCAGATCTCCTGAACACTTGCAGCAAAATTCACGTTAAACATTTGAAGTTGAATGGCTTGATTAAAATAGTTTTTTTTTTTATGGCACATTTATAAAAACAAAACAAAAACAACATGCAGACAAAATCTGTGCAGAATTTTGTGAAACAGATCTGATACAAACTTTTCCCACCCAAACATTTAGTTTTTATTAGAAACTAAATGTTTTCTTGACAGCCTTGTGTGGAGAAAGTGGTACATCTTTGATACAGTGCATAAAAGATGTCTTACCTCTCAGTTATCTTAAGGCAGGGGGCAGATCGCAAAGGAATGTCCTAGAAAAAGAAGGAAAAAATGTTTACAAATTAAGTGAGCTATATTTACTGTTTACAAACTGATTTGTTTGGCCTCGATCTGACGTACATATTTCCGCTAGAAGACATTTTAATTGTACATTGACATTTAACTGTATTCATCTTCCATCGATCTTTAATCGGCCTCGACGAGACTCCCACACATGAGCATTCTCACCTTGCAGCGCGGCTTGCCGTTCACCATGGCGTCCGTGGTGAAGCCTTCTCGATTCTGGAGGTGGGCGAAGGGTTTGACCGCCCCCCAGGACTCCAGGTAGCGCGTCATGCGGACCGACGCCCTCATCTTCAGCTCGTCATTCACGCGGTGCTTCTGCACGTGGCGGCTGTTCTGGTCCTTGGACTGGAGACATGTTCACACACACAGACTACTGAGTCAAACGCTGGGTGCGAAGGCCTTTCGGGTGTGTACGCCTGGGGTGCTTTAGTGTGGGGTGTGGTAGAATGAAAAGATCAGTTAACATTGTGAAATGATGAATTCCTCTATGATGACGTACTCTAGTGTATATATACTGCATGTATGGCTACCTTGTATCGACAATCTCTCAGCAGCTTGTCCGTTAGTATCATGGAAATTTTACTACACCAAACAGGGAGATAGTGTTGTTCATTTCCTTCTGACAAATGTACTCTTGTAAGTCGCTTTGGACAAAAGCGTCTGCTAAATGCCATAAATGTAAATGTAAATTAGACGGCCGTATTAATCAAATGATGAGTAAAAAGCAACATTAAGTTTCATCTTAATGTTGTTTTATGTTGTTGCTTTTATTGCCATTTTATTTATTTTATCCATATTTACTGCTTTATATATAATTGTTTTTCCTGTTATGTGATAGTTCATTTTTATATATTTTTATATTTTAATTTGCTCTTTTTTTTATGTAAAGCACCTTGAGCTGCATTTTATACATAAAACTGAATCTCACCCGTGGGTCGATGACGAGGTATGTCTGGATGCTCATCTCCTTCAAGTACGCGTCCCTCAGATGACCGTTGCCCTCTTCTACCTCGTAGGCCTTGTTGAGCTGCTTCAGAGTGGCCTCTGTGATGTGGACACGGCTGTACACGAGACGGGGAAAGACTGAATCACCTAAATACACCTGGCCTCCATTTTAATTCAAGTTCATTGAGGCCATGTTGAAGTCACTTGTTTAATGCTAGCAGGCACCGTTCTTAAAAAGGAACCAGACTCCGCTAATCATGCTAATCATGCTAATCATCTCTGAATAAAGGAACTAAAGGAAGGTGAGCATATTTGCCGTCTTTCTTTTTTGTCATTAATTCTGTTAGAATGAACGGTAGTAATTTGCTTTAGGTTAGAAAATACATTTATCATTTTAAAGAAGATAAATACATGAAGGCATTTTATTGGTTTTATTGAATTACGGTATCAACATTTTCAAAGCTACAATAAGTTGTATATTTGCCCTGGTTAAGAAAACATATAGGTTCCCTTTATTTATTTATTTTTACACGCAAATGCACACAAATGATCAATTCACCTACCCTGGGAGTCCTCCAGACTCCATATGATTGGCCAGCGTGACATCATGTGACCACACGTCAAACTGCCACTTGCGTAACCCAATTACTCCACAGAGTACATTGCCAGAATGCACGCCCACTCTCATGTTGATATCCACGCCTGTGGCCTCTCGCACCTGCCTGTAACAACACAGGCTCATGACATCACCTGTGAAGCAATCTCTTACTCACTTTCTTCCAAAATGTTTTAGCATTTCGCTTTTCCAATGTCACCAACGCACTCTTCTGTGGTATTTATTGTACTTGGTGTTGAAAAACCTTTTTAATTTCTCCTCGTTGTGAAGTGTTGTGAAGATTTAACAGCCACCTTTTGTTATATAGTCCTTTCCAAAAGCTTATTCAGCAATGTTTGCCAATGGAGTCCTTCTCCTCGCCAGCCATTCAGCGTAACCACCCCCTGAAGAACTGCACTCTCGAAAATAATACTAAATTTTTAACGTATAAATTATAAAGTCACTGCTGTGGCACTAACTCGTAAATAATAAACCATTTACAGTCCAAGACGTACAATATGTTAATAATTTCCAACGCAGTGTGCAGTTTAACTATTATGTCCTTATAAACAGGAAATAATATGCAATTAAAAGGGTTGGATATTGATACATGCCAAAGACCAATGTTCCTCAGGCTTGTCTAGTGGGAGAGACTACGTGATCCATCCATGCAAAAACAACGGCTTTATTGAATGGAAAAGGACTGAGTGAATGAGGCAGCATAGGCTGTAGACAACAGGTTTGTGTTCCACCCTCCTCGCTGTTGTTAAACGGCGTAACTCCCGAAGCAACAAATGGCCAGCACTTCATTTTGCAGAGCAACAGTACGGTACCAGGCGGGATTCAATTATAGCGCTTTATATCACGGCACGAAAAGTTAATCACCACCTAGCCGCAAATACGGCATTAGTCGAGACACGTCTCAACTAATTGGTCGAGACGTGTCACATGGGGGTGCATTATCTTTCAAATAATCCACCCCCATGTGACCACCCCCATGTGACACGTCTCAACCAATTAGAATAAATATAACTGAAGCGACGTCACCAGATGCGCCCACCAGCCTGATCAACATCCCGAAAGATATTCCTTTTACGATGTCTAATGTGAATTAATTACTTTGGCAAGTTACCCGTGATATAAGCGGGATAATGTACTGGAGCGCGTCAGTTATGAGGAAATAACCGCACTCAGGGGGGCAAACAGCCCTCCGCTGCGCGAACTGACTTGCTCGGCGTACATTATCCCTTACTTATTTAACTCTTTTCATTCACCACACAGCTGGGACTGACTGCGGGGCGGGCACACTAGTCACGGGTGAAGCGGCATGCACCGCCGCTACGCGGAGTTCTGTTACCGCGGAAGAAACTCACTTGATGGCTTCACACATGTCCAGACCCATCTTCACACAATTCTTTGCGTGCTTGGGAAGAGAGACGGGCAGCCCCGACACACAGTAGTAGCAGTCCCCGAGGATCTTGATTCTCATGCACTCGTTTTCCTTTGAAATTAAGAGTGAAAACATCAAAATGGCGACACTTTATATCAAGGCTAAACAAGCTTTTGTTTCAACGACGCATCAAAATTTGTGTTTTTTTTTCTATTGGTACAGATTTAGCATCCATGATCTTCTACTGTAGTGACTTCTAGTAATCCCTTCTCTTAACTAAAACAAGACTAGGCACGCCTAGCTAAGCTGGGTACATTAGCGCATGCGTGTTTTAACAATGTGTCAGTGAGTCAGTAAAGGAAAGACGCTATTCTAGGCTGGGTCGTGACCCAGCAAATATGTTTTTTTTATTTAAACGATGTGGCTTCATCGGCTACAACTGACTGCATACATAAATAAATAAATAAATGAGTAATGGTAATTGAGTAAGTCGGTAAGTCTGTAATTAAGTAAGTAAGCTAAAATCCCGTAGGCTACATTTCATGTTGTTGCTTGGGGGGGGGGTTTTCTCGCAGCTTTTTTTTCCGCATCAACCATTAACGATGGACTACATGAAAAATATGATTCATTAACTCACCTTGGCAATTTGGTCAAATTTGCCAAACAGCTCGTTGAGCATTATGACCAGTTCCTTGGGAGAGCAGTCACTCGCTAGCCGGGTGAATCCGACAATGTCAGCATAGAGGATGCTGCAAGGCACAAAAAAAATGTATAGCAAATTATGGACATTTTTATTTTTCAGAAATGTTCTATTGTGTACTAAAGCAACTCAACCATATAAAAGGAAACCAACAACATCAGCATCACAACACTGAAAACAGTTAGGACTAATGCTATAGTCTAAGATTACAAAAAGACACTTCAATAAGATGCCCTGCCCCTGTAAACATGTCTGACACAGAGAGACCGCCCTTAGCCCAGGGGGCTGCAGTGAGGCTGGGAGGATCCGAGGACGGTCCGAGCCGTCCTCACAGCAGGGCAGCACCCACTACCCGTGGCTGCAGTACCCACTACCTGTGGCTCTGCCAGAGTACCGTCAAGTCACCATGAGAAAACTACAGGTATGTGGCCACTGGATAGCAGCTGCCCAACCCTCAAACCCTCTCATGAAATAATAAAGTAATAACAAAGACAGCACACTGGTATGCTGCCCCGATCACCCCTGACTGTTGCTCAAACCCAGAGCTTTTCAGTTGGGGTGAGACCTCTGTAACCATCGGGTTGATCAGCGCTTACGCTCCAAACGTTACTTTGACAGGATAACCGTTTACCAACATGCCTGGGCTTCGTTCAGGGTGCGTCACCCATCATCCGCTGCGAGACCACAGCTGCATCCCAGCACATCCTCATTAAGGTTGGCCGTGACTCAGCTACAGACACCGATACCCAACCTGACCCCTCTCCTGTGACTGACGGGACGAAGGCAAGCTTGCCTTGTGATACTCACACACACACAGAGCAAAGATAATGACAGGACTGGGCTGGCATAATTACAGGTAAGGCGCAGAGGCACAATCTATCATCCGACACGTCTGTGCTGTGTACTTACTGGCGCTCACAGGGAAACGCGAGCGGTGCACTTCCTCCATGGTTTTAAACAGCTAAATAACGTAGTAATGTGTACGGGAAACAGAGCTGCCCAGATCGACAGCACAGTTCTGCGCATCACGAGCGCATTCAGACCAGGCTTACTCCACTTATATAACATAGAAAACCTCTGAACCAACTGCTCGGTAGCGTCTCAGTCAGCATTAATCCAATATCTCGTCTGCACATCCAAAATGAATGAAACCCTCATAAAACAAAAAGCCTAAACTTGTCCACCACAAAAACCTTGTAATCTCAAACCACAGTAAAAAAAAAAAAATATATATATATATATATATCCTGGAATGATTTCATGCTTTCATATTTTTTGATAGTGATAGTAAAGGAGACCAAAAAAAAACAAATCTAATCAAGTAGAGAACTATTGAGGCTTGTGTATAGTTGTTATTGATCTACCACTAAAAGCATAGACATACTGTAAAAGCAAACTGAATTTGTATAGAGAAACAGCCATGCTCATTAAAAGTACAAAAGAAACATACGCACAGCTATGTGAAACCACAGCAAACATAGAAAAGTATATAAATACTGTAGACACTTTACAAGTCCTCCCCTGTTTAAGGCTTCATATACAAAAGCTACCGCAATTTTGCTGCAGCACCTTTCATAGTTGTTCTTATAGGAATAATGAGAAAAAAAATGAAAGTGCCGTAAACCTTACAAGAATGAACCTCACGACGTACAGTGTCCCGCTGGCGT
Organism: Stylephorus chordatus; assembly: GCA_900312615.1. NCBI lineage: Eukaryota > Metazoa > Chordata > Actinopteri > Stylephoriformes > Stylephoridae > Stylephorus > Stylephorus chordatus. The sequence continues at coordinate 261 of OMPB01113123.1, read as the reverse complement.
GGGAGCGGATTAGCCGTTAATTAGAACAATCACGCCACCTGAGATGATTCTGGGGAAGACGCAGCTTTAAACCAAACCCAGGTGGATCCTACCTCACGTTCTCGTGCCTCTTCACGTAGAGGCTGTGGAAGTTGTTGTCCTTCACCAGTCGCTGCTGCTCCTCTTTGTCCTTACAGTCCTGGAGACGCTCCATGATAGCCAGCTTCATCTTCAGGGATATGTACACCGGCAGCACGGACTGCAACAGGTTCTCCTGCACGC
>OMPB01113116.1:4019-18506 GCA_900312615.1 Stylephorus chordatus | reverse complement strand
TCCGGGCCAGGACCTCCCCGGGCCCCCCGCCAGTGGCTCCGGAGCTTCGGGGAGATCCCTTTTCTTTCGTTCCGGGCAGTAGACCCATACCTGGTCCCCAGCTGCAAACGCCCGGCCCCTGCACCGAGTGTCATAGGCCCTCTTCTGCCGAGCCCCAGAGTTGGCCTGGGCTTGGCGGGTGAACTCGTGGAGCCTCCCTCAATCGTTCCTTCAAGCGGCAGAAGTAATCCAGCTCAGGTTCAGGCGGGGCTCCAAACACCAAGCCCACCGGTGTCCGGAGCTCGCGCCCGAACATGAGGGCAGCCGGCGTACATTGACTGGACTCCTGCACAGGAGCACGGTAGGACCACAGGACCAGGGGAAGATGACGGCCCCAGTCCCGCTGTGTTTGCTGGTGAGGATGGCGAGCTGGGTAGCCAGGGTCCGGTTGAAACGCCCCACCAAGCCGTCGCTCTGGGGGTGGAGTGGTGTCGTCCTCGAACAGACCTCACCGAACACCTGCGCCTCGAAATTCTGTCCCTGGTCACTGTGGAGTTTGTTCGGAACCCCAAAACGGGCAAACATTTCCTCCACCAACCGCTCGGCGCTTTGGTCGGGAACGGCATACGCCTCAGGCCACTTGGTGAAATAATCCTTGGCCACGAGGACGTAGCGGTTCCCGGAATCAGTGACCGGGAAGGGGCCCAGCACATCCACCCCCACTCGCTCTACGGGGGCCCCCACCAGGTACTGCTGCAACGGGGCATGGGAACGTTGAGTTGGGCCCTTCCGTGTGGTGCAGCATGTTTTGCTTGAAACAGTTTATATCTTAATTCTACATATTAGAATCATTTCTTTGAAGATCTTGTTTTGGCTATTGTATTTGACCTCGGACTGGATCGTGTGTTCAGCAGAATAAGTGCTTTGCCTTCGCCACTTGATTGCTTCCTATTGATTTGGTGATAATCAAAAGCCTTCTGTGTGTGTGTTCTTCAGTATTAAACACATTAACTGACTCAGAGCATTTATTCTTCTAAACACTTCTGGCCACAGGGAAAATGCAAATTGAACCCCCATTTGACTCTCCCAACATATGGCGTGTTGGGAAGAGAAAGAGGTAAACAAGTTAAGTATTCACATATATTTTTATATAACTCTACTGTACCTCAACGCAGTACAATTATTGTCCGTAAGTACATTACCAACGACAAAGATCTAGTGAGAAGGAGGCTGAGGTTACACCAGCCAACGTCTTGTTATATGCATGCATCTAACGTTTAAACGTTTAAACCATCTGCCTATGCACATCCTATGGTGACTGTGACAGCTAGCGACAGCCCAGCATGTTGTGTAAAACCCACACATCACCGTGTGTAGGTGGAGGAGAGGAAAGCAAGTTCTGGATATACAGAGCAAAATCTTAGGTAAGTAATTCACATTTACACAGTTGTTTGAGGGCCAAATTCTATCGGGTGTACAGTCATTGGTGCTATTGTTTCCTACGGTGACGAATGCACTGTAAGGCATGGTTAACGCAACCTCTCTCTCTCTTTCTCTCTCTCTCTCTCTCTCTCTCTCTCTCTCTGAGTTCTGTGTTGCAACAGCAGCTAGATGGATGAGAAGGCATCCGTTTGTGCTGCGTATGTATTCGATCCCCTCCACCCCCGGAAGCCTGGAGCAGGAAGCCATCTTCAGCTAATGATCCTTCGCAAATTAAAAAGCTGCAGCACTGAAACCAAAGCCATTCTTTCCAGTCAATCGCAAAAAGTGCATTATAGATCCATAGTATTGAAATACAATAGACCTGTCTTTCTTCTTTGACATCCTGTCATCATATCATTGCATGTGCAAATGGACATCGATCATTTATGTGAGCAGGCTTGCATTGTACGTTGAACATAGGCACAGCAGGAACACATACCCCAACTTGAAAACATGTCTTCTTGAACGGATTCAATACAGTTGCAGTTTTATTGATTAACCAAGAGCAAGAGGATTTAATACCATGTGTCATTCTGCAGGAATATGTTATCAGAGATTATAGATCCTTGGCCATTTTCTTATTGGAAAAGGTAAAAAGCAAATACATTTTCCATCAGCTATAGATTGTGCCAAGTGGTGCACAGGCGTGTTTGTCTTCCTGTATGCTTTGGTCATGGAGGCTTGAGAGTAATAGGTGGAAAGCTTTCTGTTCCATTTCCATGTGCTGTAGTGGTACCAGAGCCCCTCAAATGTCCGGAGTTCCTCTGTAAGCCCTCAGATGAGAAATGGACGTTTAAATGGCTGACAGCCATACCAACATGTACCTGTTTCTGCTGAATGACTGAAGCTAAGCAGGTGTGGGCTTGGCTAGTACTTGGATGGGAGACCTCCTGAGGAAACAAAGTAGCTGCTGGGAGTGGTGTTGGTGTTGGCGGGCCAGTAGGGGGCAGTCTTCCCTCTGGTCCTAATAAGATCCCTATGCCCCAGTGCAGTAACGGGGATGGAGAGGTCCTGACTCACTGTGGTCATTAAAGATCCCATGGCACTTATCACAAAGAGTAGGGGGTCCGTGGTGTCCTTATAAATGAAAATAAGTGTATTTCTGAGTGATGAAAATTAGTGTTTTTCTTGGTGTAAGAAATGTATCACTTTTAGATCTTTTTTTCTTTGAAATGGTCAACTTTTTTTAATGTAATTTTTGCTCTCTTTTGCTCTTTTGATTTTTAATCTCATTTTAAATGAGATTTGAAAAGCTCATTCCTTTTTCAAGATGTTTAATATATGATTAAAAAGCTGTAAAATTGTGAAAGCGGTTTAACATACAGAGAGCTCGCGCGTGCACGCACACACACACACGCACACACACAGACAAGGATTCACATGAATCCTGCATGGCTGAACCCACCCACTCATTTCAGAATAAAACATCTGATCTGCTGCTGAGAGGGATTGTGATAAAGCAATAGGTTCTTTAACATTTTGACCAAGGTCGTATATCCTTGATGTGAAGCCTGCAAAGCAGAATAAAATGTTTAATAGCAGCCAGAATGTGCTGCCAATGATGTGTTTACCTCGGTATGTTTGTTGTTAGCGTGCTCGTTGTTTTTGACCAGAAAACTACCAGGATTGCTATGTAATATACAGTATTGGAGAAACGACAGCGCAGGGGTGGAACAATTGTCATTTTAAAGGTCAGTGTTTACAACAAGAATCATAGACAGGGTCAATTATGGGAAAACTAATTTCCATGGAAGAAGTATTTTTTATAAAACTCATTGTATTAATTCCATACAGTAAATACAGCCCCAGCAACATAATTTTCATTGCAAAGGATAAAGTATGTGGTATCTTCATGGTGAAGTTTGATGAAAATACTGGAGGAAAAAAAGTGATACAAGCCCTTATGCAGAAATCTGTCAATGCCATCATGTCCAAACACACACACACACACACAGACACACACACACACACACACACAAAAATCTGGCAACTGCTTGCAAATGATTCTGCAATTGCATACTGCAATAAGCCATCTAATCCCAGCCAAAGATCTGGCTGTTGGTGTCAGCAAAGGCAATTTTGTAAATACATCCTCGGTTACAACGCCTCTGTTGCTAACTATGCCAAGGAGGTTATACGCATTCACGCGTTTGTTCATCTGTGAACAATATAAAACAAAATATAGGATTTTATCACATTTTATGTATACCATATCAGCGCTTCATTTGGATGTAGGGTTTATTTTATCACATTCTTCATCCAGATTACATACATCTTCAATGTAAGATTAATAACGAACAAAAGGCAAAACGGGATACATAACATTCATAAATCCATCAAAGAGTGGGATAGAACTTGTGGGCTGGCCATATATGAACAACAACAGCATTTTTTTTTTAAATTTGGACCTATGATGGGATTGACAGATATCTGCAAATATCACTTTTCAATACATAAAACTTCACCATGAAGATACCACATAGTTTATTCTTTGCAATGAAAACAACGATTATGTTGCAGGGGCTGTATTTGTGGAATTAATACGATTACTTTTATAAAAAGACTAGAAATGTTAAAGAATCCATTGTTTCATCACAATCCCTCTCAGCACATCAGATTTTATTCTGAAATGAGTGGGTGGGTTCAGCTGCAGCCATGCACACGAATCCTTGGCTGTATCTGTGTGTGTGTGTGTATGTCTGTGTGTGTGTGTGTGTGTGTGTGCGTGCGCGCAGTACCGAGGTATCAAGCATACGCAGTAGAATAAATCCGACCAGTGGACAGTGAATCTTGCTGTTGCAGCTGACTGACGGCTTTCAAGTCAAATGGAAATGTGTCTCTTGTTCATAAGATTAGTCATTAAAGAGATCTGTTCAAGTTTCCCATTAAAATAGACAAAAAAAAAGGGACCACTGTGTTTATAACCTCCCTGGTTAAATAAACATTGCCACCTGCTGTCAGTCTTTATAAATTCAGGGATGGAATCGACATGAGTGTAATTCAACTGTGAGAAATGACAAATAACACTTTTCCCTTTGTCAGCGAAAAAGGCAGAATTCATGAGCTACAAAGAAAAAAAAAACATAACAAAAAACCTTGATGGGACCCTGGCACGGCAAACTGAGCACCATAGCTAGAGGACCTGTCATTATGGCAGCAGAATTCAAAACGCTACACATAAACTGAGATGGTAAAATCACTCGGTAAAAGCTCCACTATGATGTTGATGGCGGTGCTGTGTGGTACGATAGACACCTCGGAGACAGGCTCTGGCAGATGTGGAAATGTAGCTTTAATGTAACTTCTCGCAACGGAAGCTTGTTCCCAGGGGATCCAGACAGAAGTTGCGCTGGCTTAAGGACATACCTCACATAGCAGGACCTGTTATTATGAAGAATGAATCATCCTGTGCCCTCCCCTTAGTAGCACAGCTGTGATGTTCTTACTTATTCCTCTGAAATAACGTGTTCTTGTATGCTGAGCTGCCGCATGTAGTTACTGGAGGTTTTGCAGAGAATGCTGAGCGTTTGAACCGTATAGCTAATAACCAGGAAGAGAGGAAATGGTAACGGGTCCTTATCAAAATAACGAACAGTTTGTCTTTGTAGAGAGCAATTTCTACTTTTTTTCCAGAGCATGTTTCATCCATGGAAACAATTGAATTGAATTAGGCAGTGGGAAGTCATTTTCCCAGGAAGTTGGGTTGGCTAAATCACCACAATGGCAGTTTTCAGTAAATCCCAAGAACGTTAAGTAAGGTTGTTCCTGTCAAAATGCTCCTTTGGATTAAGGTCACAGGTTGTAGCTGAGAGGATGTTTACTTGCCAATTTTAATTGCAATGTGCATGCCTTTTACACAACATAAAGGTCACATATTGTGGGAAAACATTGACAGTGCTTGTGCACATACTGTACATGTGGGTCTCTGTTGGGCCTACTAACGCACAAACTGAAGTAAGACAACCTGACCACCTGTAGGCCCAAAAACATTAGATTCAACAAGCCATTCAGATTTGCACTTCCTACAGTACGCTACATGGGGACTCATTAGAATAATACCGCTCCCCATCTGAGTATCTCCGCCAACAGCTTGTGGGCTTTTTTTAAATGTATTTATAACAGAACATAAGTACAGTGATGAGGAGGAAGGTTAGCACCGTAGTTGGAGCTGAACTAGACAGTCCGGAGGAGGTTTACGGCGGGGAGGATGCGGAGGAAGACATGACGAGCTAGCAGAGATCAGGAGCACGTTCGGGGGCAGACTCATCCTCCCTCGGCGCACCACGAAGCACCTCGGTGAGTCCTTTGGGCCAGTGGCCATCAGGCTTCAGAACAAAGGCTGACCCTGAAGTGGGAACTCTTAAGACCTGTCTGTCTTAAGACCTGTCTGTTGGTGACTTTTATCCACTGAATCCTGCAAGGACTCCTACAGTATATACACTATTTACTGATAGACTGTATATATGTTCATATTATATTTACTGATAGACTGTATATATGTTCATATTATATTTACTGATAGACTGTATGTTCATATTATATTTACTGATAGACTGTACAGTACATATGTTAATATTATATGTACTGATAGACTGTATAGTACATATGTTCATATTATATTTACTGATAGATGAAGGATGTTTTCAATGAATACATAATGCATATTTAACCTTCAGTTGCTTATATGAAATAATAACAAAATGGCATAACAACATAACATAAAATGACTATACAATTAGAACAAGTTGAGCCATTCAAATAATTAATAAAAGTAAGTAACTGAGCATGGGGCTAGAATAATGTATATTGAGACATACAGTATGTATACCTGGCAGGAGGATTTTTATACATTTGTTTAATAGAGAAAGGTTTTGCACAAGTTTTGGATCGTGTCACAAGCATAAAAATCTGCTCTAGTCTGTACTGTATCTACATTTGTGTTGCATAGGTGACAGTTATCTACATCACGTTTAAATCTTGTTGTGTTGAATTCATTTGAAGGATACATTTCGTGTACAGTTTTAAAAAGAGGAAGTAGAAATCTTAGGAATGTTGTTCTTTTTTTTTGAACTTAGTTTTTATTTCAATGGAACCACATAATACAGTCAATTATACCATTCATCAATCATTTACCATTTAGGAATGTTGTTCTAATGGCCAATATATCCATAGTCTCCTCGTTAATCCAGGGTACATTGTATTTACCAAATATTGCCTCAGAAATGTATTATTGCACCTTTTGTGTAGAAACACCACATTGTTTATACTTATATTTTGTAATTTAGGCATTGGAGTGTTATCTAGATCGTTTTAAAATAAGTGAATAGTGTTGGGATGTTTTGTGTCACCTTTTATATATTTTTTTCAAGTTATATTTGTTATTAAACTCATCCAATTTAAGTATTACCATTTCCATTCATCGGATGCACAATGGACCATATTTGTTTCTTCACCCAGTCTTCCATAAATACAGATTTTTGTTTATTTAATATGACTCTGTTTTTCCACAGTGGGACATTGTGGGGCCTGAAATTGTGTTTATAAATCACTTTCCAGTGTGACAGGACTTGTTGGTGGATGGTACAGTTAACAGGCAATTTATACAGTATATTTCAAAATCATGTTCTAACAAAAACTCAAACCTCCCAATTTATTGAACACAAGTGAATGTAATGAGAACCATGCCTCTTTGCCATGCCTTAGAAAAGATTGAAACCATTTCATTTTTAATACTCCATTAATGATTTCAAAATCTTTTGCATTTATCCCACCTGTTTCATACTTTTTGAGCAAATTTCCTTTTCTGATGTAATGATGCTTATTTTTCCAAATTAAATATAAATGTTGTAAATTTTGTTTGATAATCTTAGGAGATATGTACAGTATGCAGGGTATCAGCCTAGATATAGTTTCCATTTTTGTTATCGGTGTTCTTCCAATCAGTGTCATATCTCTTTGTAACCAGTTGTTTAGTGTTTTTTTTTTTGCATTTGTCAACAGTATTTGGAACATTATTCTTCTCACTAGTGTCTGAAAATTTGGATATCCATATCGGAAATATCTTGATTGTTTGTAAGGCCAATCAAAACTTTAAAGTTATTTATTCGTAGGCTCCAAATCCTCTTATTTCAATCAATGGCCTTTGTGCCCTGGCATGTGGCCTTTGTGCCCTAAGAAAGTCCTACCCTGTTACATACACATGGCAAATGAATGGGACATAACGGTATCCTACAGTACATACTATAGAATAGGTAGGCAGAACAGCAGGGGGATGGGAGAAGTGTGGATTCAGCACGCAATTAGTATTGTAATCGCGTTCGGCCGCCTCATTTTCCGCGCGTTCATTTTCAGCGTTATTTTATTGATGGGGGTGAGTAGGACGCCACTTGTTACATCAAAACTTGTAACTTGAGCATTAATCAGGTCTCCGTATACAATTAGCAACATCTAATGATAAAATGACGATTGAAAATTTTAAGTTGCTAAGTCAATAACCTATTCTTGTAGTGGAACTCAAACTCAAAGTCAAAGGACTTGACATATGCATCTATCCCAAAATATGTCAAGGGTATTTTATACCTGTGGTAAAGCAAGATAGCCACAAATAAAAATTCTAGTGACTTTATGAATTGTATCTTTGCAAAGATAAAGAAAGAACTACCTTAGATGTAAATTTAGCTTATGGAAACATTCTGGTTCAATTAGCTTCAATACTAGTTTAGTCGGCTACTAGACAACTGTCCACATGTGGCTGAGATGGCTGAAATTGCAATCATTTGCACAATATTGATCTATTTGTTTATTTTTGGGTAGGGTGTGTGTGTGTGCGTGCGTGCGTGTGTGTGAGAGAGAGAGAGTGTCCGGTGTGTGGATGTGCAGATTAAGTATTCACCTGTCTTTTTCTTGACACGCACAAAACTTTTGCCCCTTTTTTTTTTTTTACTTGGACTAAGGCAAGTTGACATTGTGGAGGCTTTATATGTTAAGCTAAGCTATCGCACAGTCAGGGACACTGATAACTTCTGAGTCTACTTTAGCAGGGATTTTGTTATTAAGAGTACCCCCCCTCCCCCCATAAAGCTGCATGTAGCTAATTGGCGTTTTAGATGACAGACAGAATTTTATATTTTTTTTGAACAGGGGCTTTGAACCACAGTGAGGCTTTTGTGCTCAAAATGTATTCCTCAGGCAGCTTATGAAATTCTTTGCTTCTGCCCAATGAATAACTCCCAGTATGGATTTGAACATTACATAAAATTGTGGTGTGGAGTCTGCCATTACTGTTAAGTGTGGACACAGGAACCACAGACCATGCTTTGTTTAAATACACTGCCACTGTAAAAACATCATTCTTATTCTCTGTCCCCTTACCATTTAACCCACTTTTAAGATTCATTATCAAAGAATGTCATGCTCTGTGTTGGAATATTTAACAATATCATTAAACAGTTCAATCTTCAATAATATAATGGTAGAAATTAATAACATTTGTACATTTCAGAGTAATGCCAATTTTGTAGGAGAATATTTTCTATTTCCTCACCATAAATCTTTTCAAGTCACTTTGCAATCGTCTGGCTTCAGGAGATTTAGCTGCACGAGCTGTATGGAGGCATATTATGGTCATTTAGTTATTTCTCTTTTTACTCTGAAGACCGCTCACGTATAAACTTAAAGGTGCTGTCTCCGCCACTACATTTATGGCAACATTTAAAAATTCTGCGTATATCTGGAAAGTATTCGACAGTAATCAGTGACATAAGATATTTGACACATCAATGACCAATCAATCAACCAATCCAATGTGTTCATAACACCTTTGATTGGACGACCCATCTGTCAGTCAAACTGCAAACTCAATGTGCAGTTTGATGAATGCACATTGAGTTTGGTTTCGGGGCCATCTCAGATTGGGGAGGAGGCGTTGCTTAGATTCAAAAAATGTACTATTTTTTTCCTAACTGGAAAACGCTGATACTAGGTTTTGCTGAAAATCTCTCCAACTGTTTTATGTTTTATGGACTAACACACTTCACCACATTTTTAACTGGGATGAGGGGGAGGGGATATTATCAAGAATGTTTATTTTGGGTGAACTATTCCTTTAACTGTACTTTGTACAGCATTATTGGTGACTGGAATTGCTTCTTTGAAAATTTATTAAATCTGTAATTTTATACAGTGAAATTTTTTTTTACATCAATTGCGTGTATTTTTTCACAATATGTTATTGTGATTTAGCTTTTTGTTTGCGAATAATTCACTGTAATTTTTACAGTAGATCTTTTTTTCACAGTGTACCAAGAAGAGAAAGCTATTATCTGCCAATAGTTTCTTAACCACCCTTGCTTGTTTCCATGTTGTATTAAGTCCACTAGTCCACTAGTGCTAGCACTAGGAATAAATAGTGCATCACCGTGGAATATAAAAATATGTACATTTTCTCCTCGCGATACTTCCATCTCAGATATATGTGTGACAAAGGGGCTAATGAGGAGCACTTATACTGTATATCAGTAAAGTGATGAGAAGGAGCATTTATATACTTTAATCTGATGAGAAGGAGCATTTATTCTCAGAAGACATCAGTAATCTCAACACGTGTGAATGCAGCTCTGGCTTATTCACTCTAGAAGGAAAGCAAAAGGTGTTTTCAGTCAGCACAAGAGTCTTAATGCACTGAATGCTGATTTTTGTTCAGGCAGTGTTGTAACTACTGCACTGAAGCATCTGGAAAGACTCCATACACTATTCCTAGACCCTAAAATATAGTCCATGAATTTTGAGCCTGATTATTCAAAGATACCTCGTAAGTTGTGTTTTTTTTTTTTTACTTGCACAAATGAATGGTAAAGGCTGACCTTAGAGTTTTAAAGGCACAGAGTTTGGATTCATATTGTGATAGTTAAAGGGTAAGTTCGCAATTTTTGACATAAAGCCTCATTTTGGACTTGATCTCGATGCTAAAAACACAATAACTGGCTAAGGCAGAAAGGCTGGGACACATGCAGACTTAAGAGCTCGGGTCCTCCAGGTTGCCAGACGTATTAAAAAGAATACTTCATTGAAATGCTTAACTTTATAATTACAGTATGTGATGGATTTTGGATGACGTGTTGTGGACTGGTTTGTACTGTAGGTAGCCTCTGCGGCCTGCATATTCTCGGCGGTCATCTAGCGTGTACAGTAGTATATTCTGAATAATAGCCGACTTGCAAGATCATAAGCTGTCATTTGTCAGGGAGAAAACCTACTGGTATTATGAAATACAAATGTTCAGTTCAACTACCATCAGTGCGCTGTTGAGCAAAGCGCTTAGCCTCTATTCCACTAAAGCTAATCACGATAACGCTGTAAGTTGAAGTTCCTTTGTGTAAATGTGTGTATCTATTAGGAAATGGGAAATGAATAGATGTTTTGAAACGAGTAGCAAATCGTCCCTTGAAAGCTGAATAGAGGTCATTGTGTCGAAGACACTGCAGCTTTTCATTTTTTTAACCGCTTTGCATTGCCCTTCTGATCGAACTATCCACCCTGGCCTCTGGGACCCAATCTCATGTAACTACGAAACCCAATCTCTTGGCCTCAGTGCGCCCTCTAAGATCTGACTGGGGATTGGCTGTGCCAGTCTACTTCCACTTTTCCTATGTGCTTGTATCCCTCCCCGACTTCTGCCCTGGGTGTGGTGGAAACCAGACCCCCCCTTCTGGTTCATCCTTCCAACGTCCTTTGAGTTTTGAGCTAATGCCCCTGCCGCCATCGATGCACACAGGATCGCTCCCTCGCGGTAGCCCGAAAGTCATCCGAAAAATCACAGTCCTCGTCGGGAGTAGGCCACACGTCGTCCATCGAGAATGGAAGCCCCAGAGGAGGGAGAGCCGCGCCCAGCATCCGACATCACCGTGTTTGGGGCGAACTGCACCCTCCACGGCCTGAGCCACATCTTTCTGCCCGGCGGGGTGACGTTCCGGCGGCTGCTGTGGGCGGCTGCGTTCAGCAGCTCATTATCCATCTTTCTTTACCAAGTAATTGGCAGAGTGATTGAGTTCTACCAGTACCCTCATGTCACCATTCTGGACGAAATGGACAGCCCCCTCATGACCTTCCCAGCCATCACCATGTGCAACTACAACAGCTTCCGAAAGTCTCAGGTTCGTAGGAACGACATCTTCTGGATGGCCGGGCTACTGGGCGTGGAGCAGGGCGACTTTGATGACTTCATAGCCGCCTTGGGACAGCCAACGGACAACAGCAAATTTTTGCCCAGCAAGACTTTTAATATGCTAGACTTTGTTCAGAGGACCAGCCACAACATCGAGGAAATGCTGCTGGACTGCAAATACAGAGGCAAGGAGTGTGGTCCGGAAAACTTCACCACAGTGAGTATAGTTAACCCCCCTGACCAGGCACAACCTTGTCAGATGCAGTGATTGTGTCACTCCAAAGCTGCTGGTTACGATTATGTTTATATATATACTGTAAATAATAAAAAAAAACAAAAAAACATTATTATTCTTAATATTTAACTGCACATGACATGAAAGACCAAGTACCTTAATTAAAAGGTAAAATACAAATCTAATTAATATGGTGTTAAATGCTTATAATTAACTATTTTTTTAATACTCCCTATTGTACAAAAACACACATAATATAAACACTTTAAAACTGTCCTCAGTGGAAATCTAAACTAGTGAAGTGCCATATGGTACAACTAAATCTCTGCTGATATCATGCATTATGAAGCATGCATATGCTGATTTTAATACCAGTAGAGATTTTAATACATAACGTATACAGTAACATTCTCTTCAGAATCCTGCATTGATTGCAATAGATGGATTATGGAAATAAAAACCATAGTATATAGTTACCCTGTCAATTAAATAAGTAGTTTTGTCCTTATTGTTGCCGTATTTTAATACATATCCATTCCCTATACCAAAGTGCTAAAAGATATCGTCAGCGGAATTTGAAGGGAATTCAATCGTTAAGCCGCAGAGGAAGGATTGTATTTCGTTGAAACAGGACATTGATTAGAGTGGTGTAAGCCATCATGTGCAATGCTGCACGAGAAATAGCAGAAGGGAAATTGAGACGATTGACTCGAAATAATTTCTTTCAATTCATCAGTTTATTTTCTCCAAAGACAAATATAATTATACATTTGCTACTTATTTTTGTTTTACATGCTATTTGACACATGACATAACTAATGTTTATTGATGGCATTCACTGTAATGCATTCAATGTGTATACAAATAGCTGTGGAATGATTAAAAGCAAATCAATGCGTAATGTAATGTAGTTGTTGACTAAAAAGATCAAATTGTAAAACCTCATCCATACACTCTTAAAGCAGGTTTAGGACTGTATACTACACGTATCAGCTGACCTTGTCTTATCATTGGCAAACTGTAACGTACAAAGAGCACATTTCAGCTAAATGTCAGAAATCGGAGAGGCTCAGAAGGCAAGTATAGAAAAGATCATTAAAGATTCATGGGCTGGCCTGAATTCCCCTCCATGGCTGTGGAAGTCTCAGGCAGGTTCCCTTGCAGAACATTTCAGAAAGAGAAGGGAAATTCAGATCACCTATTACAGTACATAATTCCTAACTAATTCACAAGAGTTTTTAGCATTAAGCATCGCCGTATTCTTAGATTCATACTTTGAAGTTGTGCTCTTGTCTAACATGTTTTAAGTAAATACATTAGTAGACTCACGAGTTATGTTCTTGTCGAGTAAAGCACATTCAATGTTATTATGGGGTGGAAAAGCTGTTCAGTTTACCCAAAGAGGTGAACATTCAGTGATCTGTGATATTACGGTGGTAAGGTAGCTCACTTCTGCATCATGTTGCAATGGAGGAAAAGATGGACTTCTTAGTCCTCCTATCAGGGGCTACGTAGGTTATCTGCCAATGTGAAATGGCTGGACCAATGAGTCGGTGCTTGGAATGGGATCAATGATCATACACACAAAGGAATAGTTTGATGTTTGGTCCTGCAGTGTTTTGGATGCATTGTAGAGCTGTGACAGCAGGGGCATGGAGTCTGCACAGACGAGAGTTACAGCAGTCCATACACGAGACGGCGACAATGTCTGCACCAGTAGTTGCCCAACATGTATCGGTGCAGGAACAAGGACCGTGGTCCTTGGCAATCTGAGAGCGTTATAACAGTGGTCTTCTTAAATGTAACAGAAACGTCTGTCCAATCGGAGTCTTTCCAGAAAATGTTGCTCTGTTTTTTGACAAGAATGGGTTTGAGGTGTTTCACGGATGTCCATTCAATGGTGTCTTTGAGACGTTTGGAGATGGTGTGCATATGCAAGGTGCAAGGCAACATACAGCTGTAGCATTTACCCAGCAGCTGTAGAAGAAGCCATCTGCAGATATCGCAGAGCAACTGAGTTTGGTGCACAAGGCAAAGGGCCCGAGTACAAAGCCCTGGAGGACAACGTTTTTTTTAGAGCACAGTTCACGGTTTGGAAACAAATACTTTCCATGTGTCCTAATATGAAAAAAAAAATAAAAAAATAAAAAGCTGAAAAACAAAATGTTGAATGCAGCCGAACTAGTCCAGGAGAAACGGAGAAGAGCCTTGCAGGTCTGTGGAAGGGTTCTGGGACAGCGAGGAGAGCAGCCTCAAACCAGACTGACGAGTATCTAGGGGGTTGTTTTGAGAAACACAGAGGTGAGGTGATTTGATGCTGCTATGACCATAATAACGCCATAACTATAATAACATTTATTTGTAATAGGTGCTGGGGAGTCATATCATGTCTACCTACAAACACACTTTTAAAGGCCTAGTTTAAAACATTTCATAGGTGTTTTGTTCTAACCTATTGTAATCTGATGTAATTGAGTCTACTGTATTAAAAATAGCGATGAAGGAAACCAAGCTGCAATGTAAAAGACCATTATGCTTGCTCTGGTGATGCGGTGATATTAAGAAATCCTGGAGAGAAAATATTGCAACCCCGTGTAATTATTCCCTCTGCAGTCAGGAGTGAAAAACA
>OMPB01113107.1:0-10452 GCA_900312615.1 Stylephorus chordatus | reverse complement strand
CGCCACACCCACACCGTTCAGAGATACCGAACCAAGAGCACAATTTCTGACCGGCAACGGCTGTTGTGCATTCTGACCAAAAATGAAGCCGAGCGGGTGAATTGTATCGGAGTTGATTCGTTTTGTACGAGGCCTGGAAATGGGCAAAATCTGTCAAAAGCGCAACATTAAAATCGAAATGGCCGACTTCCTGTTGGGTTTAGGTCACGGGGCCCGGGGGGACTTTTTTGAGCATCTGGCCATGATAAATGTGCCTACCAAATTTCGTAGCCGTACCGCAAATGACGTGGAAGCTGATGCTTTTCATTTTTCCAGGGGGCGCTATAGACACATTTTGCCACACTCATGCGCAAGACTCTATGCCCTCGTCATTTCCGCCTCCCTCTACGTTAGGTGAAAACCTTACAAGTTTATGATAATGGCAAGTACCTCAGCTAAGATAGATAAAAAGAAACATTCGGAATACAATAGGGTCCTCGCCCACTTTCAGTGGCTCGGGCCCTAATTACGACAATCTATCGGGGTGAATTGGAGTGTTTATAGCGTAATTTTAGAAGTCAAATTATCCTCTTCAAAGTCAGACATGCCTTTCAAACTTGGCCATTGCAACTTGCTGTTGTAGATATGTCTAGCACTCCGGTGTTAATTTGATCACGGTTAAGTTGAAAATAAAGCTTTACATTAAAAATTCCGAAACTTACCCTTTAACAAATATAGACCATAAAAACAGTAAAGAGAAATAAACAATAAAACATAAGCAACAGCAGACCTTAAGAACACACAAAAACTACAAATGTTAGACGGCATGAGGCAAGACAAAAGCCAGTTTGAATAAATGAGTATTCAGATTTTTTTTAAAGGCGTCAACAGAGACCGCAGATTGTATGTCTCTAGGAAGAGCGTTCCACAGTGTCAGAGCCACCATTACAAAGGCATGATGACTTTTTGTCAAGCATGAGGTACAACCAGTAAGCCCTGGTCAGAAGACCTAAGTGACCTACTGTACTGTACTAGTGAAGTAAGGATGGAGCAGGTCAGAGATGTATTGTACACAGGTGCCTGACCATGCAGGGCTCTATATGTGAAAACAAGAACCTTAAAATGAATCCTGAACCTGATGGGAAGCCAATGTAGAGATGATAAGATGGGTGTGATGTGAGTTGTCCTAATGGACCTGGTCAACAGCCTTGCAGCAGCAGTGTTCTGGACCATTTGTAGACCTCCAGAGAAGACATGCTGAGGCAGGTGAAAATGAAATTGCAGTAGTCTAGCTGGGATGATATAACAGCGTGAATGATCATCTCAAGCTCAGGTTGTGATACAACAGACCCTGTTGTATGTTTCTTAATTGGAAAAGACATGTACAATTTGATATGTTGATCGAAAGTAGACTGCTCAAATATAACACTGAGATTTCTGAGATTAGACTGTACAGCTGAAGAAAGGGACCCAATACACTGAGCAGCTTTGGAAGCTATGCTATCTAAAGCAATGATAAGGACCACAGTCTTATTTGGGTTTAGCTGTAAAAAGTTGTTAGCCATCCAGTCCTTAATGGCAGTCAGACAACTGTGCAAAACAGTCGGTTTGTCAGTCTCATCAGGCTTAAAAGAGACATACAGCTGCATATTATCAGCATAACAATGATATGATACCTTTAAAGTGTAACTAAACCCTAAAACCACTTTTTGGGGTTGTAAATTGGTATATTAGGCTTAGTTATTGTGAAACACACAAGTCCTGGTCATAATTTCAACATTTTGGTGCAAATTGGCATAAACTTCATATATGTGCTGTAAATTTGGCTCTTCATGCCACCTATAGGTTAAACTCTGCCATTGAAATATAGTACAGGTACGTACAGTAGTGGCGAGGTTTTCACTCGCTCTGACACACATGGGTGGGACGGTAGGCAAGAGGCAAGACGATGGGTGTGGTGTTTTAATGAGGAATTGCTATGTACCGCCCCTCTGACTTATTGTGCACGCCGTAGTCGGCCGTAGTCCAGCCCACACCCCACCCCTAGGTGGTTACATTTATTTTAGCTTCTGAACGCATTTTTCGAAAAATTTAAGGAGGCGTGGTCAAGCAAGAAATGGTATGTGTAGTTACGCTTTAAATTTGCTAATGATATGACCTAAGGGAAGCATATACAAAGCAAATAATATAGGACCCAAGACATAACCTTGAGGCACACCACATGAAAGAGCAGCAGTTTCAGACATGTAGGGACCAAGCGACACAGAAAAACTCCTACATGAGTGATAGGAGAATGAGTCCAGGGCGCTCCCAGAGACACCCACCCACTGCCTAAGCCTTTCAGTGTGTCAGGAAGCTGTGATCTACAGTGTCAAAAGCTGCACTAAGATCCAGCAGCACCAAACCAGAGCATTCACCCACATCAGAAGACATCATTATGTCATTGGAGACTCTGAGAAGAGCTGTTTCAATGGAATGCTTCTGACGGAAACCAGATTGGAATTTATCTAAAATGTTGTGTGCAGTCAAAACAGCAGTGAGCTGTTTGGCGACAACTTTCTCTTGCACAACTGCATGTTTAAAATGAGCTGGGACACAACCAGATTGCAGGGAGCTATTTATAATAGAGACCAGAGGCCGTATTCACAAAGCATTTTATCTTACCGCTAGGAGTGCTCCTAACTCGCGCTAAAACATTTTACGTAGGAGTTTTTTCTTAAAAGTTATTCACAAAGCCGCTGAGACCTACTCATACTAAGGATAAATCACTAAGAGTGAACTAAGAGTGACACGCCGTTGCTATGGATTACGTCGATTCTCGTGCATGAGTTTAGAAGCAGTCAGTACGGTGATTGGTTGCTCAGAGCAGGCGGTCTCGGTGAAACTCATCCGCAACCCACAAACGAGCCCACCGAAAAACAAGGAAATAGCCTAGGAATAATAACAAGGTGTTATTAGTCACTACTAAAATCTTTGAAAAAACAGGAAAATCCAAAACCTTTTTTTGATCAACTTGTTGATTGACTTTGACAAAAAGTCTCGAAAAATCTATACGAACATGTTGAACTTCGTAAAATAACTTTTTACCAAATCCTGTAGGAAGTAGGGCAAACACATCTTTCTTATCAATAAAAGCCTTATGGGCAGTTGTTTGTTCTTCTTTTAGCAAAGATATACTGTCCAGTTCATTTAATACTCTCGCGATAGTGGATCCAACAGATTCAGCCCTTTTCAGGCTGGGTGGAAATCTGTTTGAGCAAATAATGCCAGAGCAAATAAAACAAGAGCTTGCAGATTTGTCTAGTTCCCAGACAATAGTCGTTCGACTATTGGTCGAACCCTCCTTTCCAATCTTTCCTTTCTCAGATTGAAGAGGAACAATGTGGTTTTCGTCCTGGTCGTGGAACAACGGACCAACGTTTTACTCTCACAAGGATCCTGGAGGGGGCCTGGGAGTATGCCCGTCCGGTCTACATGTGTTTTGTGGATCTGGAGATGTCTTAAGACCGGGTTCCCCAGGAGATACTGTGGGAGGTGCTACCCAGTGGGGGAGCTGTTCCCGGTGGGGGTTGGCCTCCTCCAGGGATGCACCTTGTCACCCATCCTGTTTGTGATATTCATGGACAGGATCTCGAGGCGTAGTCATGGAAGGGAGGGGTTGCAGATGGGTGGGTTGAGGATTGCATCACTGCTGTTTGCGGATGATGTGGTCCTAATGGCATCATCGGTCTGTGACCTTCAACACTCACTGGATCGGTTCGCAGCCGAGTGTGAAGCGAATGGGATGAGGATCAGTACCTCATGGCCATGGTTCTCAGCAGGAAACCGGTGGATTGTCTAGGGAATGAGTCCTTACCCAAGTCAGGGAGTTCAAGTATCTCGGGGTCTGGTTCTCAAGTGAGGGGACAATGGAATGGGAGTTGGGCTGGAGAATCGGAGCAGCGGGAGTGGTACTACGATCACTGTACTGCACCGTTGTGACGAAGAGAGAGTTGAGCCAGAAGGCAAAGCTCTTGATCTACCGGTCAATCTTCCTACCCTCACCTATGGTCATGAAGGGTGGGTCATGACCGAAAGAACGAGATCACAGATACAAGCGGCTGAAATCGGTTTCCTCAGGAGGGTGGCTGGCATCTCCCTTAGGGATAGGGTGAGAAGCTCAGTCATCCATGAGGGACTCGGAGTAGAGCCGCTGCTCCTTGGTTTAGAAAGGAGCCAGTTGAGGTGGTTCGGGCATCTTGTAAGGATGAGATGCTGTAAATTGGGTTCCAGACAAATCTAAAAACGTTACATTTACAAACTTCACACGGCTGTAACTTTGTGACACTCAATACATGCCTTGTTGTGCTCTCATGACCTCTCTCACGCTCAGTTTACCGTCTTTGAACAATCTCCCGCACAACAACAGCAGCAGTCTCAAGAGGTCCTCTAGAACAATACATGCCCTTCCTGGCTCCGCTGCTGACGCTTGATCTAGGCTTAATTGTTCACTTTCCCTGATGTGTTTAATTATAAAGCACCAAAGTACCATCACTGATGCTCTCTAATTCCACCATGTTCCGCTAATTATGTTGTGTTAATTGGGGGTTTTCTATTATGGCGTCGCAGTTATCCACTCAGCGGTGACGCCGGCCTTGATTGGATAAGAGGTCGTTAAGCCACTTTTCTTTGATTAAAGTTATTGTTTTGTCACAAACATTGACTCAGTTACCGGCTGGTTGGCCATTAAAATAAATAAATTAAATAAGTTACACATCAAATATATACCTTCCTTTCACAAAGCCATGCTAAAAGTAAAAAAATAAAATAAATAACTAACTTTACATGCCCTACTATCCTTATTCCCACCATGGTATTTAACTCTGAACACTTGTAATGAACTTTCACTTCATACAGAAAACTACTGTGTGGAAAACCACTACTGCACCTACTAGGCTACCAGATACCAGCAACAAAATAGCGTAACATACCTATTCATTGACATATACTCTCCATCTGTACTGGAATTGACGTCACCATTGCAAACGGCATTACCAATAACTCTATAGATTTAACAAGCACAAGTGTGGAAAACACAAAGTGGCTCTACAAAGCTCCAAAATGTCAGACACTGCGGTATCATCAGTCACCACAAATGGGCTTTCTTCTTCAGCCTCTTTCTTGGTCGTTTTGAGATCCTCTTGGGTCTCCGGTACATAGCAGTGATGCTGTGAACTTATATGCAATTATTTAAAGTAGCTCAACATCTCTTTTTCCAACTCCCCTGGAGTAAGAAGAAAATTGTACACGCTAAAAAGAAAAACCTTAGAAATGTAGTCGTTTGTTAAAGTTGTTGAAATAACTTTGCTTAAATCAATTCATTGTACAGGTTATTAATGTATTAACATATTTATTTATTCAACGTTTAAATAAATAAGGTTTTAATCTTATATTTGAATAACCAAATGAGCATTAATTTCAAATCTTCTCTAAATACCTCACAATTAACATCGAGTAGACCTCTACTTAATATTCAGCCTAAAATAGACTAAAACAGCGTGACACCACCCCTGCATTCCAATCTCCAATACCCCTGTTCCCATACCCAAACATGCCCTCAATTACCCTATGAGCACTGCATGTGCAACATCATTAATAAGATCCACTAATAATTGTGGTGAGCTCCATTGGCCATGAGTGAGATCTGACTAATTACTGTAATTGTATTAAAGCTATGCTCATTAAATATGAAAATTGTGTTCGGTGGAAAGACTGGCTTTTCATGATCAATCTTATATGGGTAGGCAGGAAATAAATTAGAGAACAGTTACTCATTGTGCAATTAACTACTTTACACAGTGCACACACAATCACTTGACACCCCCCCCCCTCCCCCTGGTAAGTCTTGGCATTCCTATACACCCTCAGAGACTGGTGAGCATGTGAGCATGTCTGTAGCCATGGATTGCAACGAATAGTTTGCCTGTTGGCCAATACAGTGTACAGAGTACTTGTAAACACTTTGTTGGCACATTCTATATATTTCATTTTGAACATGTTTTTT
Source organism: Stylephorus chordatus (assembly GCA_900312615.1). Lineage (NCBI taxonomy): Eukaryota > Metazoa > Chordata > Actinopteri > Stylephoriformes > Stylephoridae > Stylephorus > Stylephorus chordatus. The sequence goes on along the minus strand of OMPB01113107.1, from coordinate 4,430 downwards.
TTTTTTTTTTTTTTTTTACTGTTTCCATTTCAGATATCACACTTAAAAACACTGAATGTGTTGGTCATATCCCTGCTTATCTAATACATATAAGCCCAGTATCATCCCGTTTACAGTTAAATGTACCATTACAATCGGATAAACGCAGAGCTAGCCAGCTATTCACATTAATCAAACAGCCCACTTCCATGTATGACACAAGCAAATAATCATAAATGCTCTTATCAGCCACCCTAATAGCCTGGACGCAACAATCAGATTCATGTTGGCATAAAATAAATTTCATCGTTATCATATCAAGCAATCATTTCTTATGCACAAGAATCGTATATTACCAGGAGACATCTTGTTGTGCTTAAGGAAATTCAAAGCAGTCTATCAGTTTGAGGAATATATCCCACTCTGTTTACCTACATTTACATATATTTATGTTGAGTTTACTAAAGAAAACAAATACATGATGAATGGACGCTGTTGTTGTAATAACTAATGCAGGTACTTCCCAAGCCTATACACGCAATGGCCTGCATTGAACAATAGTGGAATCTTCATTGCAGTTCAATGCAGTCTTAGTTATAAATCAAATATTGTTTGCATCTATCAATTACATACCAGTCTTTGAAATCAAATATGAAGAATATTTAAGAAACCTCAGCATTATACACTCCCCCTTGTAATTTTGAACGCTTTGATTAATTAATTAATATTCCTCTCTCAAGGTCTTTTTATAAAGCTCGTCATTAATAAAAGCAGACATTCAATTAGCACACAAATCTTGATTGCCAATTTTGTCATAACCGCCTCCCTTTCATTTTTTTCTTCCCTTCATTGTGGCTGGAAGTATGGCGTGGGCTGGAAAAATTAACTAATTTCATTAATCTAATTGTCATCGCTTTCAACCATCCCACTAATAAGTACAAATTAATATGATTAATCAATTTGACGACACAAACTCATTCAATTACAATTTTTCAAAGGCAAGTGGGTGATAGAAGACCAGAGGGAGGTGGGCAATAGAGCAGCTTGCGCTGTGTGGAAACCAGCCCACCAAATTGAAGCAAAGTCAGGTAATTAGTCATTGTGAGGGATAAATAAATGGCGATGAAATGTGGAGGGCAGTCACCTCTCATTGATTGGTATTGTTGTTGTTGTTTTTTTCATTCCCTGAAGTAGGTTTATTTTGACTCCTAGCTATTGCTGCACTGATATAAAATATGTCTACTGGTACAAAATATAAATTTCAAAAAAAAAATAAAATAAACAAAAATAAAAAAGTAGGTCCGCATTCGCATTCACAAATCACAATATAACAAAATCACAAATAAACGTCCACGTATTTATTTATTTTTTTTACTTCTCCCCCTTGTATGTGACTAATTTCATGACTCGAACGTAGCTTTTTTTTTCTCTCTCTCTCTCTCTCTCTCTCGATTCGATCGGATGGTACAGCCGTATACCGCACACAACTGGCATTTTGATGCACTGCTTTCTAATCTGTAAATCACTTCCTGACCCCCATATGAAGTTCGCGGCACTTCGTGACGTCATCTGAAAACAAGCTATATTTGACCCTAATTTTGTACGACTAAACCATAAGACACTGATGGTGATGGATCATACTGAAACTATTTTCGCACATTTCTGCTTTTGAGCAAATAGCTATTAGATGAAATTGAAGTGGAATTGGAGGGTTTCACAGATTTCTTGTCATTTCCTCAGCAACCTCTGGAGTTACGACAGTCCTACTAGAATCATCTACAAAGTGATGAACGTAAACAGTGTGTGCAGCGTTACCAAAGTAAAGGTGTGTAATAGTAACAGTGCAATCAATGTGTTAGCCTCGTTTACCAGTCTCTATAAGACATTTACGTTCAATCAAACCGCTACTCAGTTTTCTACATGTGTAACTGTTCAATCAAACCGCTACTCAGTTTTCTACATGTGTAACTGTTGCTAAAGCACACAGCGGATCTTTAATTCAATTTCGGTAGCGTTTATCATTGTTGACTGTGTGCTTGTTGTAATAGGAGCCACAGTATCGGGACACTTTGCAACACATTAACTTATAGTTTAGCGGATATGAAAAATACAACAATATGAGCATTTTGCATTTGGTGCCATCAACGATTAGAGAATTTCTGTTGCTCTAATTGTTCGTACGTGAAGCAACTCAAGACGTCAAGGCAACTGCGAATGAGTGTGATTACCTCAGGAACACTTATATGTGGTACACGCTGCTGACAGATGTGCTGGTTCAGCAATATTAATGTAACATAAAAATATATATATTTAAAAAAGCTAAATTGTTGTTAGTTTTTTTTTTTTTTAGAATGTGGGGGGTTATTAGATGGAGAACCGTTAAAGAGGCATCCTTCTAATTTGTGAAGAGGGTTATTTTTTTATTTTTTATTTTTTTACAGAGTAGACAATTAGACCTAGGTTCGATTGCGGCATAGAGGCCTGGATGCTGACAGTCAAGAGAAGGCTTTCAAATGTCATACCAATTAATCTATCCAGCCATCAAACAATATTCTGGAAACAAAGTCAGGGGCGATCAATCTGCATCACTTTTCCCCTGACCGGGTTATGGGAAAATTGATTTGTCAAACAAAGCATTTTGGAAGCAGTGCATGGACTTGTTCGGGATCCATTAGCTTCCATTGAACATTTTGTTTAACATAGGATTTTCATCACAGGGAAAATGCAGTGTCCTCAATATTGTAGGCTACAACTTTACGATTTCAGATTTTCTTTTTTCTTGCTTAGAAAGGCTTTATAAAGTGCTGATAAAACTGAAGGGGGAGGGGGGGACCTTGTAATGTTTTTTCCAATACTTTTTTTCTTCACTATGATTATCACATAATATTTGCATATCCCCAGTATCCTCAATACCCCTTTGTGGAAGAAAATAAAAATCCTCTTGCCATATCTTAACCCCTATTCCCTCTTTCAAAGCATGGCATCGGGCCTAAACAATATACTGATCCAGGAAAAATAACCAAGCTAACTCCTGCTATCCACAAAGCACAAGGCTTTATGCCCCAGTATCTGTATTATCATACAGCACCATTCTATAGGCCTACAGTATGGCTGCCCTTAGAAGCAATTCCCTGTGCATTGAATTGTTCTAACACTGAAGTGTATCACATTGTGCCCGTCATGCTGTTTTAGAGGGGAGAGAGCTGCCTCTATGCGATTTCTCCCACCCCCGTCCCCATGGCTGTGTATCTCTCCCTAAAGGCTAGGCATCTGTGACCTTGCCGTCTTCAGCGACAAAGGAGCTGGATCCTGAATGGGCCATTTCCCCCTATTTTAACACCGCTTTAATGTCATCAGTGAAATATGAAGTCATTAGGCGATATTAAAACACTGCTGACAAACTAATTAACGGGAGACATTAAACAGGACGGCCTTGATTAATCCGCTTTAACGATTCTTTTTAAGTGGTTCTGGTCAAAATTAATACAGATTTACTGGTGATCTTAAGAAGAAAAAAAATACTCTTGTATGTACCAAAAACTCAAGGGCAATCTAAAGTCATTGGCCCTGTACCTCCCTGTAGTTTTCTGTAACCCGATGTGTCTAGAGTCCCTGGAAATATCTTCTCACACAGTTCAAAACTCAAGCAGATGTTTCACAACTCTTGAAAACCTAATGGTTTTACCTGGGATGGACACACCTCTGGCTTGCATTCAACCAAGCGCCCTTTATGAACTCCAACCCTGGGCCATTTATAATTGTGTTGGAATTATAGAAATAATCATTATTTGAACATCACATCAAGGAGATCAGGACTCTTGGTTAAAATGAAATAAATTATTATAGTAAAATTATTACCTTGGATCAAACATAACTGAATTCATAAGTTTGTATGGCTGTTATCTGTCTTGAAACAGCCAAGATGATGACATGTCACAATAATGGCATCTACGACGACATATATTGTTAGTATTGTTATACCACTGTTATTGTCTAAGAATATATAGTACTCTATCCTTTTTTTTTTTTTTTTTTTTTTTTTTGATAAATGTCTCCCTCTTGTGAATTTTTCCAGCATTATAATAAGGGCCAATTTTGAAACGGGTCCCTCTAAAGCCCAAACTGAGCAGAGCTTGGTTACTAGGATATGCGTCATAGATTTTTAAGACACATATAACATATGACTAAGAACTACAAAAGATAGATCAATGTGTGTAAAGGGAATAGGGTTACCCTGGATTCTTATAACTTGGAACCACAAAGTCTCATTTAATTCACATCTCAATTAGCCCATAGGAGGGAGTGGAGGTTGAAACATTAAAGGTGCTGTCTCCGCCGGTTCATTTATGGCAAATTTTTAAAATTCTGCGTATATCTGGAAAGTATTCGACAGTAATCAGTGACATAAGATATTTGACACATCAATGATGTAATTTGAGCATCTGTGTGAG
>OMPB01113105.1:0-11088 GCA_900312615.1 Stylephorus chordatus | reverse complement strand
TATTAGTAGTCCAGTCCCTCCCCCTCTCCATCCTGCTCTTGGAGTGTGTGAGAATGAGTATACCTTTGACAACACTGCAGGAGTGGCGCTGTTTTCAGGGGTGATCCAGGTTTCTGTGAGGACTAGAAATTGGAGAGACTTGAGGGAAGCATAGGCAGAAATTGTATCAGCTTTCTTGACTGCTGACTGGCAGTTCCAAAGTCCAGCCTTCACTTCCAGGTCAGTGTAGGTGGAAATCTTGGGGTATAGTAGGTTTGAAGTGTTTCTTCTCTGGGGTTCAGCGTAGCGTCTCTTCCTGATGGTTGTCCTGATGGTGATGGGGGTAAGGCACATGGCTACAGAGGTTGAAGAGTGTGTAGTCTCAGGCCTCCCTCGATGGACTCCCACAGATAGACTCCCTGGTCTTTGTTCTTCCGGGTCTTCGTTCTGAGGGTCCTGACGCTTACTACAAACTGGTTATATTGCTGATGTAGACTCCTCCCCTTTCCTGTTTGGACTAATCAGTCTGATGGTCCTTCTTTGGGCTAATCACTAGCTGATTGTCAGACACCTTGTCTAACAATCAATGGTCTCACATACAGCAGGGATTAAAGGACAAGTCAGAGCAACTTCCAGTATGGCGCATCGTCCAGAACTATATTTATCAGCATTTTTCAGACTATAAACAGTGTTTATTTTCACAGATGGCTCCAAAGAGCCTGATACAGGGTGTGCAGGTGCAGCAGTATATCCCAGTGAGTGAGACATATATTAAGAAAAGGGTATCAGACCATTTTTCAGTAGGCCTATATATAACAGAGCTATTGGCAATATTATTGGCCCTGCAATGGAAAGAGGAGAAGGAAATAAATAACACCGTTATTGCATCTGACAGTTTTTCAGCACTAACAAGCAAAAGATCTGGCAGGTCGTCATTTAGAACAGATATTATCAATGAAATATTCCTTATAATGTACAGGAAGGAAATTAAGGGTACATCTACATGCCTCCTTTGGGTTATTGCACATGTTGGTGTGGTGGGAAATGAGCAGGTGGATATTCTGGCCAAACAAACACTCATAATTAAGCATATACTATAGACCTACACGTTCCATTAAGCAAAGCTGAAGCTAAGACATTCATTATATGCACAATCAGTATGGCAGGAGTATTGGGATGTTAATGAAGCTGGAAGACATTTATATAATATACAAAGACATGTTGGTGCTGGGAGGATGGTGGTGGGCTGGATACGAAGGGAAGAAAATGTCATCACTCATCTGGGAATAGGTCATACAGGTCTCAACCATACATTATATAAAATAGGCAAGCACCCAACTGTAAAATGCACACAGTTGAACATGTACTACTTCATTGTAGAAAGTACAATATCAAGAAAACTCTTGGGGGAAAACAACAGGCAATACAGTATATGACATTATTATGTTTTTAAAAGGAACTGATTTAGCTAAAAGATTCTAGTTTTATTTCCTGCATAATTTTCTGTTCCACACTCCAGTCAAGTTGGTGGCACTAATGCTGGTTTGCCCACCACCAATAAACACTAAAGAAGAAGAAGAACACCCCCTTCTATCTTTCCCTATGCTGAACCATCCGCACCCCCACAGATCTAATGCTACTGGATGTATGCTAGGTGCAGACAGCAAGATCCTGAGGAACTGTGGCGAAGTGAGAGTGAAGTCGACACAGATTGAAAAGCTGCTGAATAAAGTGGTGATTTGGGTGAGTGGGTAGGGTCGACAGATAGGGCACATGTAAACAATCCTTCTTTGTTAAATGATAAGCATTTAAATGCATGTGTTTCTTTGTGGGTGTGTGTGTGTGTGTGTGTGTGCGTGGGTGTGTGTGTGTGTGTGTGTGTGTGTGGGGTTTACTTGGATGTGCATGTTTGCGTGAGATGTGTGTGGATGTACGTGAGACACTGTGTGCTTGTGTGTCATTTTGTGTGCCTACTGTACGCCTGCGGTGTGTGTGCACATACGTGCGCACATGTGCATGAATGTTTGTATGTCGGCTTGTGTATGTATTCATCTATGTCTTTGCCGTGGATCTACAGATCGTGCTGCTCCTCCTGCTGGCTGCCCTGCTCCTGGCCATCGGCAGCGGTGTGTTTGAGAGTCATGTGTCCCCACACTATGAGGTTCTGTCTGCTCTCACGGTGGATGGTAACCCCATCTACACAGCGTTCCTCACCTTCTGGAGCTATGTCATTCTCCTCAGCCCATCCATGCCCATGGCCCTCTACATCACGTGCGTTTCCTGCTGGAGTGTGTGTGCGTGTCTGTGTGCATGCGTGTGTGTGTGTGTGTGTGTGTGTGTGTGTGTGTGTGTGTGTGCGCGTGTGTGTTTTTGTGAGCATGTATGTGTTTGTGTGTATGAGTGTGTGTGTGCCAGTGTGCACGTGTATCATATACTGTAGTATGTATATAGTTCCCTTGCTCTCCTCCAGAAGCCGTAGGGCTCGATTTACTAAGCTCCCAAATACTCCGTACTAAATTGCATGTGCATTGTAAGAAATTGCACTTTCTGCTTGTGGGCGTTTTACGTGTGATTTACTAAGATTTTTTCGTGTGGTGAGCGAAAAACAAGGAATAGGGAAAATGTCGATTTCATTTTCTTTAGCCTACAGTGGCTGTGAATGTTTTGGCTACATTTATGTTTAATCATTATTTTGTTTGCATCAAAGAATTTGGATGAAAATAAAAGAAATGCTCAAAAAAAAAGGCTCATAGAAATGACTTTGGATCAGACTTTATAGAGCACTTTTTTAAACACACGTTACAAAGTGCTGTTCGAGTGTACATTTTTAAAAGGGCACATAATAAGGAATAAGAAAAAAATAAAACAAATTAAAATAATAATAATAATAATAATAATAATAATAATAGTAATCATGTTTATACGGTATTTACGTGACTCCTTTATTCTCCTTCAATTGCTGCTATTACTTTAGGGAAACCAACCGCATACTGTACAGCAAAAGCCGCGGCTCAGCGGGCCCCGTGTGCAGAAACCTTATACCTGTCCATCCTACAGTATGTTTCAGGACTTGGGACAGCACCTGAAAAATATAATCATATAGGCCTACTCATATACAGTACACTGGAATGACCCGAGGCGAGGTAATACAGAGTCGCAAGGAATTTTGGCATGACAGTAGCCTAATATAGACTCCTTCTTGTGACTGGCTCCAAATCAGCCCGTATCCAAGAGCTCCAAAAAGGCGATATCATATGTTTGTATTTTTTTATTCTTTTGTCATACAAAAATGTTGACACGAGTGATAGAAACTCGTTCTCTACACATTGTCTTTCATTTCGCCTAAAGCCTATGGCTGGTTGTTGTTACCTGCCTATGGACTACGGACGTAAACTAACATTTTTGCTATAATCCGGTGTGTTTACATTATTATTATTATACTGATGTTCATTAACATGCTCTGTCCTATCAAATAAACCAATAAATACATACAATAAATACATCCAATGCAGCCATCTCTGCGCAACGCTGGGCCGATTTAGCACCTGCTTTTCAAACGTATTAAATACACCAGTAATCACAGTCGCCGCAATATCTTTCAGGCTTGATGAATCGCGGAGCGCGTAGTAAATTGTCGTATTTGCATTTCACCTTCCCACAATTTTGCTCACACGGGCAAAAACGCCCCATGTTGCATATTCATTAAGGCAAACACGCTAATTTACACGGCGTGCAATATTGCTTATTGGAAGGATGCAATCCTCAGTGCGCGCCCCACAGTAAATCAGTTTGTACTTTTTTTGCGGATGGTGTCAAGTTTGTACATGTTTTTACACACGCAAACCTTTAGTAAATCGGGCCCTTAGTGTATCAAGCTTCATCCCCAGGCGAGGAGGCTCTTGTTGGGGCAGCCAGGGAGGTGATGTTAAGTGTACTGTAAGGTAATGTAAGCACATTGATTTTGTGGTTTTTGTCTCCAGGTTTGAGGTCATCCATGTGGTGCACAGCCTATTCATTAACTGGGACCTGGAGATGCATTGGGAGAAGATAGATAGCCCAGCTCACGCCAGGAACACCTCAATGAACGAGGAACTGGGCCAAATCGGTCACCTACTGTGTGACAAGACCGGGACACTGACCCAGAACAAGCTGCTCTTCAGACAGTGTTGCATCGCTGGGGAGGTCTATGGTAGTAACAATAGGCTAGCCTGATAATTGCATGTAAACCAGTGCACACATCCCTTGTAACCCATCCCTTGTACTATTCTATTCAAAGGAACTGTGTATTTTGTATTGTATAAACCCCGGGACAAAACATCCAGTGGCACAAGTACAGTAGTTTCTCTGTTATTCTATTCACCATTCAGAGAACTCGTCTCTATTCCGAAATATTACATATCAGAATAGTAATAAAAAGCAAACACATTTTGACAGCAGTTCCCAGTTTCTCTAGTACACTTTAAAACATATTTAAAGTATAAATGCAACGTGTGAAATTGCTTCACAATATTTGTATCACAAATGGAAAAGTAGTATTCAAAATCGAATACTTCATCGTTCTTTCTCTTTTGACCATAACACCTCAGTATTGTTGAGGTAACGCTGGGTTCCATTTGTGGGGAAGAAAGCCTGCTTTTTGCCCTTTGCTTGAGACAGATGTCTCCTCTTATTGGCAGGACACAGCAGATTAGGCTACCGGGGTCATGGTGGTCATGCTTGTACATTAGCAAACACCCATCAATCCACAGCCAACTGAATAATTGATGGCAGGAGCGACCCTTGAAAGACAGGGTGCAATCGGAGCCTTGTAAAATAAATAAATAAATAAGAAATCACAACAACCATATGTACTGTACTGTGCCTGAATCCTGTCGTAAGCTAAGGCAACATATGATGCGTTTTTATTTATTTTATTCAATTTATTTGATTCACTTTAGTTATTAAATGGTGCGGCCGACAAGTGTATAGTCATTAAGGGAATTGTTAGATTTAGAGCTAGGTACATTTAAATCTTTCTTCTTTCCTGTTTGCTATTTATCATTTTTTTTCTCCTTTCTCATCATTGTCATCCCAATGTCCTTTTCTCATCCTGTTACAAAGTGTGCCTATTTTACTGATGGTCCATTTCTGAAATCCTTCCACTGTTTGAACCTTGTAGATGTAATGACTGTTGTCTATTTTACAGGTGATGCATCAGTCTGTGTTGAGGAAACTGAGGTAATGATTTTAAATGAAATATTTTTAGTTTTTACTCAATCCAACATTTATTCTAAAACAATGAAATTCAATATGTTAATACTTTATATCCTTATGTATGATCCACATTTACTTTCATCCCTCTCCCTGTGCATTCCCTCCTTTACCCCAGGGAATTGCATCATTCTCTGCCATCACTGCCAAAAATATATTGCCGTTAAACATTGCTCTTTTTTTTTTTTGTCTACATTTACATTTAGGGTATTTAGCAGACGGTTTTGTCCAAAGCAACTTACAATTGGTACAGTACATAGTTTGTCAGAGTGGGGATTTGATCCTGTGACCTCTTGGTTGACAGTCCGATGCCACACAATGTTGCCTAATGACAGGGGGCACCTGCTTGCCTTACAAGCTTTCGTTCGCCTCTGTGTTCTTAGCCAATGGACTTGAGCTGGAATCCATTTGCCTGTGGTCAGCTGTTTATGTTTGCTCCTAAACTGGTGGAGAGGCTGAGGGGACAGCAGTGTCCAATCAGCATCCAGTTCTTCAACGCCCTGGCTCTATGTCACACTGTTATGACAGAGTGGAGAAAAGGTTAGCATTCATTTGAAAATGTTGAGAGATGTTTACACAGGTGTGTGTGTGCGTGCGTACATGCGTGCGTGCGTGCGTGCCAGAACCTCATGTTTGAACAATATTTGTGTTTTATATCTATATACTTCACTTGTTGGTCCTCTTCCAGAAGCCTTAGTGTATCAGGCGTCATCCCCAGATGAGGTGGCTCTTGTTGGGGCAGCCAGGGAGCTTGGCTGGGTCTTCCTTTCTAGGAGAAGGGACAGTTTGACTGTCTCTGAGCTGGGTGTTTCTAAGGAGTACCAGCTGCTGGCCCTACTTGAGTTTACCAGTCAAAGGAGACGTATGTCCATTCTGGGTCAGTGTCAATACGCTAAGGCATTAACTCTCCACTGATGGTCTATTAATTACATTTGCTGATTGGTCTACTTGCAAGAGGATTCCATATAACCTTTGACCGCTCATTGTGCTTACCAACCTTATTTATTATGTCTATGAATGGCTCTACCGCTAGAGAATGAGAGGTGTTTTTTAAATGGTCATTTTACAGTGTGTTTCTCCTTGCTTTGTATGTCAGTGCGGGAGCCAGGCGGAGGACTGAAGCTCTTCTGTAAGGGGGCTGATCTAGTGATCCTGCAGAGGCTACAGCAAGGCTGCCCTTATCTCCAGAGCACTGAGCATGCCCTGGAGGTACGTGACAAAAACACATTGGGTTAGGATTAGCCGCACCTATACCGAGCCCAAATCGGCTGCTCCTGTTAGGGGTCGCCACAGCTGATCATCAACAATGTCATCCGCGAACATCATAGTCCACGGAGTCCCGACTCCCGACTTCCTCATACAACACCACACCTCCACACCCTGTCATATGCTTTCTCTAGATCCACAAAAACACAATGCAACTCCTTCTGACCTTCTCTATACCTGTACTACTCTCATCAACATTCCCAAAGCAAACATAGCATCTGTGGTGCTCTTTCCTGGTGTGAAACCATCCATACTGTTGCTCACTAATCATCACATCTCCTCTTAACCTACAGTATAGCTTCCACTACTCTTTCCCATAACTTGTGTTTCAATTCATCTTGTGATTTCATTATGTTAAGGCATAAATACATTACTTTACACTTCATCATCTTGTGGGATATTCAGAGTTTTTCATTGCCCATGTATCAAGCACCAAAAAGTAAACATCAAGTTATCAATTAATAGAAAATATTTTCGACAATGAAATTAGAAAAGAGGGGCAGGCCTAACGAGCTATTTGATTCACATCTGACAATTTATTAAATGTATATTACATTGTCTTATGGGGGGTAACATGCTGTCAAACACCAAATAACTTATCGTGTAATTTGTTTCAGTCGTTTGCTCAGGCCTGTCTAAGGACTCTGTGTGTGGCAGTTCGGTCTGTTCCTGAGGCATTGTGGTTGCAGTGGAGTGAAACTCTGTCCAAGGCAGCCGTCATGGCTACCTCTGAGCGGGACACACTCCTGGAAATGCTTTATGATGATATGGAGAGTGATCTACAGGTGGTCCTTATTCTAAACTATAGGACCATGTACAATGTAGTCTACTATCTGGGAACAATCTACAACTAACCCTGTAATCTAGAAAATGCACAAAGCAGTTTCTGTGCTTATTCTAAACCATGTGGCTAAGTGTGATATGTTTTTATGCTAGGGGATTAAATGTCAAGGCATGTGATTCGCCCATCTTAAAATCTAACCAAAAATCTGATTGATTGATTGATTGATTGATTTTATTTGAAAGTTAAAAGAAACACATACTATAGTCCCCCATCCCACACACAGGAAAGACCACAGTATGACATTTCATAACTAACGAGGATAAAAACACAGAAAAGTCAAAAGACTTATTTCCACTGCGGTCCTCTTAGTAGTGGCAAGACTAACAAGGCAACAACATATGCAGCGGCAACAATTAACTCCACAATCAACTCATATAAAATAAAATAAAATACAAAGAATATACTGTATAGCCTAGTTAAAAAGAAAACACACCCTCCAATGGAAGGATTATATCATCCCAGTTTTTGCCATCAGCCACTTTTTGACTGCCCCCTTAAACTTATTTTTAGAGCCGATAGCTAATGTAAAAGTGATTGTTTGTCCTCATATGCAGTTACTGGGAGTGACAGCCATAGAGGACCGGCTCCAGGAAGGTGTGCCTGAGACCATCTCAATGCTAAAAGAGGCTGGCCTAAAAATATGGGTGCTGACAGGGGACAAAACAGGTATTGTGAGGTAGCAGTCAACAAAGAAGCTCAGTTGTATATGTGCAGTGTCCTCATGGATGTAGTCTCACATATCCCAAATGAACAAAGTATCTTTGTGGCTTTGCCCCCATTCTTCCCTCTTTCACACAGCATCTTTGTTAACCTTGCAGAGACGGCTGTGAATATTGGATACTTCTGTAAACTGCTGGATCCTGATACCAGTTTACTGGCAGGCCAAGAGCTGAGGTTAGCAGTGATGGGCACGCACGCACGCACGCACGCACACACACACACACACACACACACACACACACACACACACACACACACCCCACCCATTGATCTTTATATGTTCACCCCTGTAGAGAGATCCTCCATTCAGCAGACCCAGGCCACAGTTTATCGAAGGCCAGGCAGACGGACGTGTGGTGTGTCAACAGGCAGAAGGCTGGGGAAAAGACTGCTTTGGTCCTCACTGGACTAGAACTGGTAAACAGTGAGCCACAAATAAACCTTTCATATATCTTTTGAGTCAATATCTGCAAGAGCAACATTGTTTGTGTCTGAGGAATGTATGTTTGAGCCTGTAAGTAGATGAAAAAGTCTGGTTAATATATTCAATAATAATTCAATAGATAATAAACCAATCTACAATGCATGATAGAGAATTAAGGTAATTTATGAAATTCCTTATGTACTGTATGTCCCATTCTCATGAACGCGATATCTCAGGAATGCCTTGAGGGAATTTCTTCAAATTTGTCATAAATGTCCACTTGGACTCAAGGATGATTAGATTTTGGTGGTTAAAGGTCAAAGGTCACTGTGACCTCACGTCCGTCCCATTCTTATGAACGCAATATCTCAGGAACGCCTGGAGGGAATTTCATTACATGTGGCACAAATGTCCACTTGGACTTAAGGATGAACTGATTAGAATTTGGTGTTCAAAGGTGAAAGGTTAAGGTCACTGTGACCTCACAAAATACATTTTTGGCCATAACTAAAAAATGCTAATTACGACAAAATTTCACACAAATGTCTAGTAGGATAAAATGATGAAGTGATGACATTTTATATCCAAAAGTTCAACTTCACTGTGAGTAACATCATAATGTTCTGCAAAAAACACTAAGGTCACTGTGACCTCAGTTCCATCCTATTCTCATGAACGCGATATCTCAGGAACGCCTGGAGGGAATTTCATTACATCTGGCACAAACGTCCACTTGAACACAAAGATGATCTGATTAGAATTTAGTGGTCAAAGGTCAAGGTCATTCTGACCATTTGGCCATAAATTAAAAATTAATTCATATGCTAATTATGACAACATTTCACACAAATGTCTAATAGGATAAAATGTTTAAGTGATGATATTTTATATCCAATAGGATATAAAAAAACTGGCCATTATTTAACACCATAACTCAGGAACAGAAGGGGAGATTGTGACCATATTTCGTCAGATACTGAAATGGTGACACTAATTTTGGGACCAGTCCAGTTTTATCTTCACTTTCTCTTCCTGGATGACAACCAGGACAGGGTGCCTCCTGTTCCTCTGTGTAGAAAAGACTGAAACGTATGTTGCACAAAACAGCACTCGGCTGGTTTTATTAAACATAAAACTGCGCACAATGTGCAGACAACAGAAAATAAATCCCGACGGTAAACAAATGGTCGGCAGCGATTCCGCTCTCATCCTTCTTCCTCCACAAGCCCAGCTAGTTACTGCCATTTAAACAGGAAAGACAGGTGATTAGCCCAATGCACTCCACCTGGCTCTAATCACCTATCCTTCAATCAAGCCCAGAGAGCCACACCCCCTCCTTTCTCTCCCTAAAGACAGAGCCTGATCACACTCCCCTCCACACTCTGCAGTCCACCACAAGCTCATTGGTTTAGCTGATAATAAACTTCAGGTGATTGTCGTTGCACCATTATGATGAAGCTCTCTATCAGTCCTCTGTACTGCTCTGTAAAAATAGTCTCTAAGTGAAGACAGCATGTTTCTCACTGGAACTTATTCACTGGAATCATACATGTCAATATAGTGATAACTTCCATTTTGCCAAAAGATACACTTAATACCTTTTATACCTTAATTCCTTCAAAGTCTTCACTACATATAGTATATGAGTCTGGGCAGACATGGGTGTAAACTGCAACTTACAGTAATTCTAGTTTTTTCCCCCTTGGTTCACTGGTGATGTTTTTAAATGGCAATAACCCTACAGTTTTCTTTCACTTGTACAATTTAGCACCTATTGTTTGCCAATAAACAGCAGTAAGAATCAGCATCTCCTTAATTCTGTTGTTTCTTTGGGTCCGGTGCCAGGCAGAGTTTGACGGGAAGCCAGAAATGGGGGCCAAGTTCATGGACCTGGCCGCACAGTGCCAATCAGTACTGTGTTGTCGGGTGACCCCCGGACAGAAGGCGGACATCGTTAAATTGATCAGGAAATACACCAGCTCCATCACAATGGCAGCTGGGGACGGCGCCAATGATGTCAATATGATCAAAAGTGAGGATGTTGGACTTTAAGAGCGATGAGCTCGGATGTCCAGAGTGGAATTTAGATTCAGCTTTGTCGTGTGGCTATGTTTTCATGGGTTTTTCGCTCGCCCTTTATCTTTCTTTTTTATTTTAACTATATATTTTCTCCCAAACTGTAGCTGCTCATATAGGTGTGGGAATCGCAGGAGTCGAGGGGAGTCAGGCAGTGCAGAATGCTGACATCTCATTGGCCCAGTTCAGATTCCTGCAGCGCCTCCTATTGGTCCATGGCCGCTGGTCGTATCGTCGCATTTGCTTCTTCCTGCACTTCTTCCTGTACAAGACCTGCGGCTTTGCACTCGTTCACATTTGGTTTAGTTTCTTCAATGGCTTCAGCGCTCAGGTTCGGCCCCCATCAACCGTGGCTTCCACATCACAGTAAACTTATTATAAAGCAAACATCCCATCAGTAAGGCCTGTTGTGCTCCTTTCCTACAGTCAGTGTATGAGAATTGGTTTATTGCTCTGTACACTGCGTTCTACTCCTCCTTTCTGGTTCAGTGCACGGCCATCTTCGAGCAGGTGAGAGTGACGCGCAGGG
>OMPB01113104.1:0-11328 GCA_900312615.1 Stylephorus chordatus | reverse complement strand
CCCTCGGGGGCCTGCCGTAGGAAGGTGTGCCTCATCTCCTCGACGCCCACCACCTCCAGGATCTCC
Organism: Stylephorus chordatus; assembly: GCA_900312615.1. NCBI lineage: Eukaryota > Metazoa > Chordata > Actinopteri > Stylephoriformes > Stylephoridae > Stylephorus > Stylephorus chordatus. The sequence goes on along the minus strand of OMPB01113104.1, from coordinate 11,262 downwards.
TCCATGAAGGTGCGGCAGTTCATGATGAGCGGCGGCAGCGGGATGCTGCGTGCCAACTCCTCGATGTAGCGCGCAAACTCCATCGTCTTGAACTGCGTCACCTTGGCCAGCTCCAGCGTCTTGGCGGAGGTGATGATGGGGATGCGCTTGGCGATCTCGAAGGCCTTCTGGAGCTTCTCGGCGCCCTCGGTGCGGAAGAACTCGTTGATGGCCTTCTCGGTCTTCTTCAGGTGGCTGCTCATCATGCAGAGGCGCGTGATGTTGAGCGCCATGATGATGGTGAAGGTGACCAGGCACACCACCATGTAGTACACTCCCATGTCGCCATTGGTGAAGACCACTCGCAGTGTCACCGTGCAGTTGGAGCTGCCGTGCGTGTTGGACGCAATGCACGTGTACTTGCCGCGGTCGGCGAACTCGATGCCGGTGATGTTGAGGACGCCTCGGTCCAGCAGCCACCACTTCCCGCCTTGGTTGAGAGAGACAAAAGAGGGATATAGAGAGATTTGTTTATTTGGCTGGACTACTGGAGAGTAAACACCCATACCTGTAAAGCTTCTTGTCAAACAATAACATAAGCTGCGGCCAGACGGCAAGAATCACAATCTGTTCTCGACCTGCATAACAAATACATCACGGTGTAGGAATATTCTAGATAAACAGCTATACTGGCAGATGAGAAATGGCAGAAGGCATTCCTATGACTGGATTAAGAAGTTAGCAACAATATGCTTGCTTTAACTGTTGCTCCCCTTGTTAAATGACCTGTAGCCATCCTTTATTGCGTCACTCTTTCCTCCATGTACGTCATAGACCATCCCTAGCCTCATAAGTCTCTCCCACACCACGGCTCTCGAGTGCAAGCGCAGCCTTTTCTGCAGTGGAGTTCTGAGTGTGCAGCTATTTATTCCACAATGCCCACTGCTTCCATCCAAACTATCCTACTCTGCACTTTTTGCTCATGCCGAACGCCCCAACTCAATTTATTTATGGAAACTGACAAGTAGTGAAGAATACCATCTTCTGGCAAATGGCCACATTCCAGAAAAATCTATAAACCCCAAACGAAACATAACTCACTCCCACTGCGGACTAGGAATGGTCCTTAATGCACCGAGTGATTTCTGTTGTGCTGCAATGTGCACAGCTCCAAGAAATGCAACTATATAAAAACTAGAATTACTGCCTTGCAGTTGTACGCCTCCATGTCTGCATCCAAAGAGTTTAATAAAAGGTATTAAGTGTTATCACTATACTGACATGTATGATTCCAGTGAATAATTTCCTATGAGAAACATGCTGTCTTCACTTAGAGACTATTGTTACAGAGTACAGAGGATTGACAGAGAGCTTCATCACATTCACATGGTGCAACAACAATCACCTGGAGCTTGTGAGCTCCAGGTGTGAGCTCAATGAGCTTGTGGTGTACTACCAGAGGAACAGGAGGCCCCCTGTCCTGGTTGTCATCCAGGGAGAGGAAGTGAAGAGGTTGGACTCATACAATTACCTTGGGGTCCAAATCAATAAATAGCACCACGCTTCCTCCCGATGGATGAAAGTCAAGCTAAAGAAAGCTACAGAGGCACCGCAAAAATATAATTTTGTAAAACACCACAGATTGTGGCGTTTCCCTCAAGGCGTTCGAGATATCGCGTTCACGACAATGGGACAGACGAACAACACGTAAACATAATGCCTCTGGTCACGACTGTGGCCGGCGTGGAGGCATAACAATACTAGACCACCTCTGTAGTGACTCAACTATTAACCTATAAAGACATGTACTGTACCACATATCCTCTCAATATCCCAAATCACAATGATGAAGCTTAACCTCTGTAAGATAAATGGATTCCCCCGGGAACTAAAAGCAGTTAAATTGCTACAGCAGGGTATCTGCAGGTTTCAACAAGTTAAATTTAAGACTTTTTAAGACCTTTTTATTACCACTTAGAGCAAAATTTAATACCAATTTCACGACTATACTAGCAAAAAAAAAACAGCTATAGCTATAATGGCATTAACGTTATCCGTGCAGATGGCGAGAGCTGAGCTGACTGACTGACTGAACTGGCGGCTGCAATTTAAATTCTCGCACGTTCCCAAGCTCCCAGTAGCCCCGCAAAAAACAACGACTTGAATACAAAAACATTTCATATATTTATTATTTCAAATGTAATACCTGTGCAAATGAAATTTAAGACTTTTTAATACCTTTTAAGGCCTTAAATTGAGAATTATGAATTTAATACTTTTTAAGACTTTTTAATACCCGCGGATACCCTGTACAGTCTCTGTCCGATTCACCGAGATGTAAGTGACCTTATTAATATTGCTATCCCTTCAATATTTAAATAGGTGGCATGGCTGCACTGCATCTGGAAGCGCCAGGTGCCATGCAGCCAGGTTGGTGGAAGGAATCAGCCAGTAGCCCCTAACAGAAGCAAACCGACTGATGCGTAGGTTAGCATAATGAGGCTAACAACTGCGTGGAGGAGGGGAAAACTTTAGAGTTGTCTGACTTTTAGGCAGCAAAGGTTTAACATAGTCTGATGTTGCCGCAATCGTGTAGTTCAATAGGAAGCATCCAGCCGCCGTTATGTACTTCTACTGGGTTAAATGATTAGGACTCCAACAATGCTTCCATCTTCCAACATCAGCACAGGTCCCTGGGCAGTATTTAGCCTGACATGTACTCCAGAGAATGCCATGCCCTAGACTCGAAAACCAAATCAATTATCTTGGGGTCGAATCATAAACTGTCATCTACACCAAAAATGAGTTTGAACTTGTCTGGGGAACCCATAGAACAAGTAAATAAAGTAAAATTGCTGGGCACAGTAATTGATAGCTAGCTGTCATGGGCAGAACACATTGATACCATAGTGAAGAAGATGGGTAGTGGTATCTCCTTGGTGAGGAAATGTCTTTCTTATGTCCCTACATACATTGTGGGACAGGTGGCTAAATCTTTAATCTTATGTCACCTGGATTATTGTGCACCTATATGGTCCTCCGCATCCAAAGGTCAACTTAAGAAACTGCAGACAGCCCAGAACAGAGCAGCCAGACTAGTCTTGCATTGTTCCATAAGAACAAACATCAGTATGCATCGTCAACTCTCATGGTTAACAGTAGAGAATAGGCTGGTTTTCAACACTGTTAAAATTCTTCAGGAACACTATTTTCTCGTCAACCTGATTTTTTTTATACAAACAAATTGTCAAATGCAGTCAGGTTCATTCTCATTTTACCAAGTCAGCAGATGATGGCCAGATTATATTACGTCCAAAATCAAATGCTTTAAAGAGGACAGTTGTTTATCGTGCCATCAATCATTGGAATAACTGCCCACTGAACATACGGGAATTGAATAGCAAAGTGTCTTTCAAGTACCACCTAAGAATGCACTACTTAAATATGTGAGCAAATACTGTTCATGTTTGGAAGTAACTTTTTCTGAAAATGTTCTGATATTTATAACAATGTGTTACTGCTTTTAGATTATGATTGTTAAGTGAATTGTGATTGCCATATGTATCTCATGTATTGTTATTTATGTGTTTTGTGTTGTCTTTCTGTGTGGACCCCAGGAAGACTAGCTCGTCACGCTGGTGGCAGCTAATGGGGATCCTTTTAAACAATTAAACAATTAGACATACGTGTCTTCCATGTGCTGTTTGGTAACAGCACAGCATTATTTACTGGTATGTAATGGTGGTATTGGTGTAGCTTTACCAGTATAATTTCTATTTGAATATGAACTGCATTATAATGAGAGACAAATACATTACAGGAAACCTAAATGTTTGCGGTAATGTTTTATGATGACTTAATCATAATAATCACTGCTCATTTTTTTTTTTTCAGGGGCACAAGTTGTATTGACTGAATGTGGATCGGCGTCACATCTTCTGTGATTTCAAAATAATAATTACCGGCTCATTATCCTGTCATTTAACCGCTTGTCCTCTTGTCTGCGTGGGAAGATGGACCGTCGTCAAAGCCAGACCTTCAAGCAAAATATGTACGTGGGCTGGGGAGCAGTGGATAAGTGTACACACATTAGAGTGTGTGTCTCAAATTTAAAGGGAAAGTCCCATAAAATAAACCAGAGATTTAAAAAAAGAAAAGAAAAAAAAAAACAATCTACTTAACACTAGCTCACCTTCATTTGGGGGAAAAATAAAAACTCGTTTACGATGCAAACCGTCAATGCGTACGGTCTACGACAGACTACATGGGGGTAAACACTTCTGCTGGTGTGTGTGGGTGTCTCTCAGAAGGCTTTTCTTTACGTTTTATTAGGCACAATAGCTTGCTTCTGCTTCTAGTAACAAGTTTCAACAGGTTAGCGCAATGCTGCACGCAATCATTTCCATCTTGTTTCAGGAACTCAATGGCGAATCACAATTCTCGAAGTTCCAAATCTGGTTCGTAGCAACCAAAGACAATAAACAGTCGCAAATGAATAAAGAGTCTTCAGACAGCCCAAGTAATGGCAAAACAACGTAGCCCTTACATGAGCACAGCAAGGCACATTCACAAAACTTCCCGATTCCATATTAAATCCAAGATCACATTTGAATAGCCACATGTCTACGTAACAGGCTATTGCACACTGACTGACTGGTAAATCATTACATTTTGACCTGTGTGCTCAGAGCTTCAGTGTTATAGAATAAATATTAACAGTTTTAGCGTTATTATTCCACACATACTTTTCCATTATGCATGCTGGCCAATAGTCGTGTGCATTTGCTGTAATCATAATCACTGTTAATCTCACCGTAATAACATAACTCATTAGAAATGATTTCCATTACTAAAATTAAGTCTTGCAAAGAACAGTCAGCGACTCCTATTTCAGGGACTAATACCAAGCATGACGTCATTATTTCTATTTGCAAATGTTCTTGAATTTTAAGGTTATTAATGAGCGGCGGCTAGCGTTGCTGAACAGAGACAAAAGGAGCCCAGGTTTCAAGTAACATTATATCCAAAGGGGTTTGTCTTACCACTGCTCTCGGTGTCCAAGCGCGCTCCATGGGAGTTGAACCACTGTACATTCGGGAACGGATCTCCGGTGACATTGCAATCAATCAGCGCGCAGTTCCCCTCTCGGGCAATAATCTGGTTCACGTTTGAGAAAACCACGGGGACAAATCCGCCATCTGCCACGGTGCCGTTTTCCGTGCGGTTTCCATCCAACTCCGCCGACAGGGCCTCGGCGGTGTGAACGAGGAAAATAAACTCCAGGACACACAACGCGTATCCACCAGCCCGATACATTTTCTCCGACTGTCGGTGTGTCACCTGAAGATCTGAGAGGTCGTCATTCCACTCGCATCTTCGTTCTGAACACAGGCTATCTCTTGATAATGGTGACGCAAGGCAATTTGGTATTCAGTTCTGATACGTGGAATGTTTCACTGAAAACAAAACAATCACTAGGTTACTAGGTAGTCAAATAGGAACTATTTTCGCATAGCAGAAAAAAAACCTTTAAGGGGCTACAAAGAAAATGTATTTACCTAAACTTGAAATAACGCGTAAAGCTTCCGCTGGTAACAGATGTCATTCATTTACGCTGTAGCGGATATACCGCTATGCGCTCGAGCGGTAAATATTTGGTAATAGAACATTCAGTACTAGTACTACTAGTCGTAATAATGTAGCATAATATGCTACATTATTACGACTAGTAGTCGTAATACCCAAATACTTTCTGGGACATAACATGTAATATTATTACATGTTATGTCCCAGAAAGTATTTGGGTCAGTTTTCAACGTACAAAATAACGGGGCTTTAATCGTTTTCTATATTGAACGGTCATTCGTTTGGATGGTACTTTCTTGTACCAGATGGCTTTTAGTCAAATAAGTTAGCACATATCTGGAAATCAAAAAAGCTGAAAGACGAATTTGGCAAGTGCAATCCCTCATGAATATAAGCTATACAGCTATGAGCTGGAATGGGATTTTCCATCATAGACAATGAACCGTTTACTAATCTATAATATTGACGCATAGAAAAACGCTTTCTTCTTAGAGAACAGGTGACGGCCATATTTGTTATAGTACGTATAGATTTTTATATCAACATGTACGTCTCCTGTAGATGTACTTGGACATCGTATCCCAGATTACAGCAAAACGCTAATGCTAAGGTCCAGCTAGCGTCAGCGTTAGCTTCTCAGGCTAGACATTGGCTATCTTGGTTGGTTTATACTTGCTGATATAATTCCATATTTTCCCCCCAACAATACTGTAATCGCATGTGACTGACTAACCTTACATCATGATTCCCCATATGTCGAAAACAGACGCAACCATTTAGTAGGAGAGAACCGACATTCTCTGTCGAGCCAATCCGCCACAACCGCTCCGTCCTGGTCGCCCGCTATGTTTGCGAGCGTCCGAGCGCGAGCACGGACTTGCCTACGTTGTTAACCAAAATGGATGAGTAGGCTACAGACAAAAGAGAGTACCCTTTAAAACGCCTACGTCACATGTGTACATTATTTATTGATGGACTATTTATTTGGTTTGTAGTACACAATGAACCGATTTATAATTCGTATGACATAATAAAAGGTGACGTAAATCAATATTTTTTAAAGCATTGGACAGAAACAATGTTAATTTTTGTGCCATGTTGAATCGTTTTTTTTTATTATTATAAATATTATACTCTTATTTGCAGTATTATATGAGAAAGAAGTTGTATGCTGCTAGCCGGCAGTTAGACAATGCAAATGCAACCCATAAAATGATAAGAGATGGCCAAAAATGTTGGTCGATATTAAAAGTATTAATTATTCAAAAAAATACCTGTGGCAAATTAAAAACGTATGGTTAATAGAGACGTCATCACTGACCTGATTGATACCCAACCTAAAGTTTCAAACAACATCCAAAACCTAAAATAAACCAGGATCAAGAAAACAGCAGACATAAAACTCAGAAGACATTTATAATAGGACCACTACAGTCAATTTCTCTTAATGTGGATCGGACCCAAATGCAGCACTTAGAGAATCAGGATTTCTCACAAAGAACTATAGCAGATAACAGACTTAAATTCAGTCACAGGTGAACACAATGAACTAATTAACACAGGTGAAAATCATTAAAACAAAAACAAAATAAAAACAATCCCTCCTATTATGGCTAACAATGGCTGGGATTGGTCCATGCTTACCCTGACCATACACCACACATGACCACTACTCTATTTTTACTTTGTCAAGAGAATCCAGCTGAAAGAGCTATAGTAAAGTCCCATCTGTTCCCGTTTGTTAGTTTATTTATTTTTTTCAGTTTAAAGTTGTACAGTTTTCCCCATCATTCTGCGCTGAAAAGCATCTTCTGAGTGAAACTAGTGAAGTCCGTCCCAGTGAGGAGTGGCTCCTCCTGTGTGTCCTCACAGAGCGTCCTCGATGAGCAGGGCTAGCCTCCTGAAGGCCTACGGGGAGACAGGGTCATGAAGGAAGGGACTTAACCGTCCGATTGTCTGTGAAGGTTTTAGTCTTAGCCTTAGTCTTAGCCTTAGTCCTGTGAACTAGCGTTCTCCTGCTTTGTTTGCCCATTCTGGTGTTGCCTGTGTTACGTAGCTGTGAGAGAATATGTTGTATAAATTCTAAATAGCATAACATTCATATTCAATTTAAGAACAGTTTGGTTCAACTTATTGTTCACAAATTATTAACCGTATTGTAATATTGTTTTGTAATAGGCTAAAATAAAGTTATATAACAGTATCGTTGCTGTTGTTGAATGCATCTTCATCTTTGAATAACTTATTTTTTTTAATACATCTTGTATCAGCAAGATCAACAAATTGCTGTGTCTAATGGTATTGAAATTCATCATTCGATATTTGAACATCGGCCCCACGTACTATTACGCAGATCATATCGCCATATTCCTGCCAATAATGAACAGCCCGTGTGTTATGTACTGTATATGTGTATGTGTGAGAGAGGGAGGGAGAGAGAGAGAGAGAGAGTGAGTGATTGAGAGAGTGAGGGAAATGAGAGAGAGACTTACTTCGTCCATCTGCTGTGGTGTGGCGAGAGAGAAGGCTGCTCTGACGTAGGGACAGGGGTCAGCGCTGTTGATCATGAAGACACCCCCGGGCACGAGCAGCACCTTTAAACGCACAGAGCATTCTGAGTGTAGGAAACGGATCACATCATGACTGGGGGCCTCTTTGCTGAGAGAGTCGCCTAATGTACCCTTTTCTTTTCTTGTTGTTTTTGACATAATTATGTAAGTGAACCCTTGACGTAGGCTTGGAGAAAAATCATGCCATGTGATTATCATCCATAAATAATATAATTTTCTCTTCTTAACATTTTTTTAATGTTGTATATGCCCAAAAAGATTACCCAGCAGATATTTTCACCAAAGATGTTAGTTAGAAACCATCACACTCTCCTGACAGTCAAGTATTGACTGATTATAGCTTGTTGATACTATGCAGACAAGGACACCATGTAAATTCCGGGCACCATTTTAATTCCGCTTCTAAAAATAATCGGAGCAGGACTTATCGTCTACTATGCCCTTTTCTTTTCAAGCGGGATCAAGCCAATCAGCAGCTGGATTGTGTGTGTGTGTGTGACGTGAGAGCAAAAGGAAAAAAAGCATGAGTCTGTTAATTCCATGGGCTGATTTGCACAATGCCTGCTTTTCCTAAACCATCCCAGGCTATATTCAGAGCACAAACCAGCCCTGCCCTCGATGCAAGGCCCTGGATTACAAACAATGTGAGAGAGAGAGAGAGAGAGAGAGAGAGAGAGAGAGAGAGAGAGAGCGCTCAGCATGGATGAAAAGCCGGCTGGCAATTGCAAGTTAGCAACTAGTCTCGTTCTTAACCCAGGGATACATTGTGTAGTGGCGGGCAATATTATGTGAATGGCACGAATTGCTAGCCTGTATCGCTTCAGATTGTATTAAAGCCGAAATAAATATCACGACACCAACCAGATTCTCAATAGCCGCCTGCTCCAGAAACTTCTGTGCCGCCTCCAGTTCATTACGATCTGAAGAGGGGAGGGGGGAAATCAGCGTTATTCAATGTAACATCGCTAGCTGATAGCTAGCTATTAAGCTAAATCATATTACAAAGCCGACTGTACATCAAGCATATGCCGAAACTAGATAGCTGACCGTGCAGTGCATGTTTAACAGTTAGCCATCAATTGAGGCAGCATTGTTGTCACTGATTAATACTCAGTAATGAGAAAAGTCCTCCTCAGGTGTACTGCTAGCAAATAGTCACATTTATCTGTAACATTACTTGCCAAGTTACTTTCATGGTATAGAGTATTGGATGCGGTTCCTACATGCTTGTTAGCATTGCGACAGTTGAGCGTTAGCCAACCACGGCATTGCAATGAAATCCATTAAAGTAGCACAACATAATACGTCTAAATCATTGGCCTCATATTGTGACATAGCATTATAATTGTTTAATTTTATAAATTAAATTGATAACCTTAAATACACTACATTATAAAGTTAGCCGACACTTGTGTGCAAGGATGGGCCGACTGATTTGCGCTTGAGTGCCACATTAGCTTGCTAGCTATTTAGCACACTGAAAGCATGGCTATATAGCTAACAAGTTACCCAAAAAACATGGGCAGGGTCGGCAGTGGATAGGGCTGTCAAAACAGCATTGATAATATCCTCACATCATGGAATTTATATGACAACTCAATTTGTATGAACTTTGAAAGCTGGCAACTCAAAACGCACATAGTAAACCATATTATTACAAAATAAATCATGTTCGGGCGGAACGCTAAACCAAGAAGCCGCCTCCATGGTGAGCAGGCCATACATAGCTAGCCATTGCTAGCTAAAGTAGCTACCCGCCTAATCGGTTAGCAAAGCATTTCCCTCCTCCCTCCTACGACTCCAACTTTCACCAGTCCTCAATGACTAACAAACACAGTATAAAGCACGTTCTTGTCGGCTTTAACCGCTGGTTTTATCAATAAAAATATACGAAGATAGTGTTGGATGTTGTGCAATCACCTGGAGAGACCGTTTTTTCGAGAATTGTGATGAGCTCCATTCTGTCCCCCGGCTGCCACTCTTTACAGAAGTAGTTACTAGCTAGCTGGTTCGATTGCCGCGCACAAGTTAACCCGGATAATAATTCCTCAGCGTTCACCGATGTTAACCAGGACCTGGATAAGTCAGTGGTAGCCGGTTATAAAAGAGTACACTCCCGACACCTTCTAGTTAGTAGATCAACTCCTAATGTATACGGATCCTTTTGAGATGCAGGGCAAATAACGTATTTTAACAGCAATGCTGCCTGCTCGCATCCTGTGTTATCGGGAGGGAAAGGGCCGTACTTGTCTCCCGCGGAAGGATATCACGCGCCGCTGCTATAGCAAAACTCTCCTCCCCTCATTTCTCTCCCGCGCGACCGCGGTAGCTTCTCGGCCGCGCTCATCGTACTTTTCTTTGGGTCAAGTTGGCATAATTTTCATGTAATGCAGTCTTATATAAGAATCTGTCATCGGGATTAATAAAAGTTCGCAATTCAGAAATTGCCCATATCCGACAATGCTCATTTTACTGACATTTCATATGGCCAATCTTCATCTTCTATCTAGGCAATTAGCGTAATTGATATACCCGGTAATAAAATAAATACACATATTACTTCTCTTCACCATTCATTAAAAAAACTATTGAGAGTTGAATTATATTATGGATGTTTGAGGTTTATTCATTTTTCTTTTAATCACATCTGATGATTTACTTCTTGTGAAGAAAAAAAAGGCAATCCGTGGTTTAGATCAGTAAATGGCTCGTTTATTTCTTTTCATTATTTTAGTTTATAGTTTATATATATATTCGCAAATACACAGGACGAGATGTTACTATCCCTTGTGCCATTATCCGAGGTAAACACTTGTAGAAAACCAGCATAGATCAACAAACAAAAAAAAACGAGTAATAAAACCATCATCAGAAACAATACCATAGGAGACATCAGGTTCGCTACACCATCATAAATCTACGGAGTCATTCCTCAGATGGCACCAAACGCCAGTTATCTACCCTAAACAACAGCGGTATGCAGCATGTCATTGGAGTTATCAAGTGGGCACCTTCCATCAACAATGTTTCGTTAAATTAGGCCCACGACACCTCCAGAAGGCTTAACAGCATTCCAGCGTCCTGGAAACACCCCCCTCAATGCCACAAACCACCTCAAGTAACTTGC
>OMPB01113027.1:0-13365 GCA_900312615.1 Stylephorus chordatus | reverse complement strand
AGGCAACCTTGCATCGACCCTAACCCAACCTTGCAAGTGCTCAAACAGCTTGTCTGTTTGTATCATTGGAGACATGCTCTATTGTAATCTTGCTAGGCCAACAGGGAGATATTGTTGTTCCATTTCCTTCTGACAAATGTACTGTACAAATGTACCTATTGTAAGTCGCTTTGGATAAAAGCGTCTGCTAAATGCCCTAAATCTAAATGTAAATGTAAATATAAATTTGAGACGTATTGTATGAACTTTAAATCAAATTGCACGCAGTCAGATGATTCCCAGTTTTAACCTAAAAACTTTCTTCTCCTCTCTTGCAGTGTGACAGTGAAAGTGGCCAAGATGACAAGGTAAGACCTTACACTTGATGAGAGATACCGTTAATAACACATTATGGAGTCTGCCTGATAAAGAGGGCTATTTGCAAGTGTCTTTATCAGTGTGGGTTCAAAAGGAGTCAAATATTAGACTTTTTTTTAAGAGTTTGAATGTAATTAGAATTAAACATCCTGTTAATAAGTATGAGGAAGCCTTAATTAGCTGAGTATTAATTATGAAAGACTCACCATTGTGCAAAATCTAAATCGAACTGTTATGGGTTTTTACAATGTTTTATGTGTTTTATGTCTGCTAGTATTTAAACATATATTCTATTCATTCTGTGTTATTTACACAATCCCACAAAGCAACTGGATTGTAACTTGTAATTATATCTGTTATATAGCCTTACAGTAGTTATAATATAAAATACTGTATTCATTATAATCATAATAATAATAATAAAAAAAAAATAATAATAATAATAATAATAATAATAATAATAATAATAACTAATTATCCATTTATGTTGAAGGTCTAAGTTAGTGCATACTGTAGGTATACCTACTGTATAATCACTTGTGTTGTTGACACATCAGCAACACCCTTTACTGTCATAGTGCCGTAGGGTCAAAGCATGCGGCTTTGGAGTGTTTTTCCTCATTTGTTGCAGTTCACACTTGATCAGCATTTTCTCACAGATTCTCAACGCAATAATATCACCCAGCGACTTCTAACTAGAGGTCCGGATCCACTGTAATGATTCAGTAAACGCCATTTGCTTGTGGTGTTTAGACTGTGCAGCAAATTGAGTCATTACTCAGTGTTGTCGATTTAAATTGCCGCCGTGGCAATTCCTTTTGTTTCGTGGGAAGGAAGCGTGAGAGCGCGGTGAGCTGTTATCCCCCCAACGATTGCATTAATTTGCCGTGGCTCGCGTTACAACGACTGATGAACAGTGCAGGCTACGCTTTCCTGTCATTGATTAATTGCGTGTTACAGGAACAGAGGAGCGAATTAGCTAACAGGGGAGCCTCTACAGTATGTCAGAGGGGCCCACTCCCATGCTCCTCCCCAGCGTCGGGGGGGCCCACCGGCCTTACTCGTCAACGCTGTTAGCCACCCCCATCCCCATGCTTCACTTACTCCACCAGTCCATGTCATCCCCGCCGCCATCTTTTTTTCCCTGCCAGCAGCTGTGACCCACTGCTCCGCCACACTCCGCTCCGCCACTGTCACGTTCCAGAGATGATGCGCTCTACTTTACAGTGGCAGTGCAGGGGTGGAGGAGTCATTTTAACGGGTCAAACATATTCGGATTAGGACAAACGTAGCTTATTTAGTTTCCCTTTCAAATGCAGGAAATGGGGAAAAAGTGTTCCCGGGAGAAATAACGCTCTGCTCGGCTGCGGGAGGCCTTTGCCGTGTCGACAGGAGCTGCCAGGCACTGATAAGATGACAGAAATGGTGTGCATGCGTGCACACATGCATATTGTATGCACAGGTTCTTGTGCAGGTATGCGTGGGCATTTGTCTCTCAGGAAGCCATCACAGTCCCAGTGGTCTTGCATTACTCTTGGACCAGGCCCTGAGCAGCGTGACATGGAGGCTGGGATAAAGGACGCAGGCACGCTGACCATTGTCGCCTCGCATCACTGGCGCTATTATCTCTGCCTATGTTGACACTGTGATAATGCTAAGGCCTCATTATCACCATTCTTTATTGTGCTTGACTCCAGCTAATTCCAATGTACATTTTGCATGTTGTTTCACTGCATAAGTACTTTGGTATTAAATTCTACTTGGGGAGGTGGGGTAGGGGCTTGCGGGTGTGTGGGTCAGCCTGAGAATCTCAAGGAACAAGATTTCTGAATTTGCATAAAAAATGCCTGCAGGCCTTTGGCGGCCGGGGTTGGTTAAGTGGCTAAAAGCTTTGGCTGGTTAGTGGGTCCTGATCGGGTCCATGACTATCAAATAACACTAAATTCCACTCATGGAAAGGCAGACGGTAAGCAAATTGTGTTCTTGCACGCTTCCATCAACTGACTGTCTCTCCCTTGACAGTGGGATCTGGGTAGGATGAGGGGGTTTTCTCCAATTTTGGTTGGCCTGGTCTAAAGCTAGCAGGAGCAGTGTGTGTCTAAATGCAATATGCTTCGTATTGCTGGCAGGAAACCACATAGAAAAGGGTTTTATGGTTCTTTTCTATGGGGCTATGAAGTTGCTTTTCATTTGCCTCCACTAAAGCACCAATAACTGTCCCCCATCTGAGAGTGTTAGACCGCTAAGGTGACTCAAGTAGCCACAGTAGTTAAGCACTAAATTGGCATCATATGTGTATGTATAGACTTTTACCATGGCACAGTAAATACTTCATAATGAAGGTATTCAAAGCATGTTTTTTGTTTTGTAACATTGAAGGACAGAGTGGCTGGCTCAGCACTCTAAAATGTATGGCAATAGATGCTGCTTTGAAAAATCTATTAATCCTGTTTATCGTTTAGATTGGAAGTTTTGAACACAGAATGTGTTAAAAAGGGCTTTTATTTGACAGGGTCTGCATTTGATATAATGTAAAATGCAGGCTTGCTATACACATTACGTTTTTTTTTTGTTTCTCGTAAACGCCAAATAAAATTGGTTTGTAATAAATAAATAAATAAATAAAACTTTATTTATATAGCACTTCTCCAGCAATACAGCACAAAGTGCTTCACAAGGCACAGAATACATCCAACAAATTGGCAATCGAATAAAACATGTAATTTAAAAATAAAAAAAACAGAAACAACATACTAATAATAATACAAATAATAAACCCAAGATAAAATAATAAAAATATAATAAAAACAAGAAACAAATGGTTTAATTAAAAGCTAGTCTAAAAAGGTGTGTCTTCAGCTTATTTTTAAAAGATAGAGAGTCCGCTGATCTTAATTCTAGCGGAAGGCTGTTCCAAAGTCTGGGCACAGTAACTGAGAATGTATGGTCACCCTTTGTTTTTAGTCTAGACTTTGGAACAGCCAACAATGCCTGAGCTGAGATCTGAGTGTACGGCTTGGCTGAATTTAGAAGCTCATGTATATAGGCTGGCGCCAACATATTTCTGATTTTGGAAATATTCCTTAATTGATAAAAGCGTGTCGCTCAAGATTGAGATGTTAATCAAAAATCACACCAAGATTTCTAGAGTTAATTTTTATATTTAGGGCAAGAGAGCCAAGACTGGATTTGATTGCGTCAGAGACATGCTCTGGACCAATAATTAGAACCTCCGTTTTATCAGCATTCAGTTGTAAAGTTTTGAGACATCCAGCTTTGAACATCAGTACTCTCCCCATAAACATTCTCCCCTCCCCAATTTATAAAAAAATAAAAATAAATAAATAATTATTATATATAAACTGCACTTGTATGCTATGTATTAGCACTTGTATGTCCTGGTACTCAAAATAGAAATTAGGATTGTGTTGCAATGTACTGTAGTGTGTATATATACAGTAGAGAGAATGGTTATATCCGCACCGCCACGTGATAATTCCCCCGGCGATTCACAGTACCGCTCGCAGCCTCAAGAGGGACTATAATACTGTGTTACGCAGAAAAAATCACTCGGAAAAAGCAGGCCTCAAACAGGAAGCAGATTTCCCCGTGCCGGTAGTCGCAGACAATCTAGACAATCCACGTTCAGCTGCATGAAACTGTAATTTGTATATATATCTGGAGTCTGAGGTCATTTTGTCCGTCCAGAGGGTTAAGTATATATACTTAAGTATATATACAATGTTGATTATTATTATGTGCGACGTGTGGTACAGGAGCTGTAGTAAAGCGACAGACAAATGCAAGGTTGCCTTAATAAATTGATAGTCAAATTGTGTTAGTTATAGAGCCGAATAAAGGGAGTCGGAGGCGGAGTATTAAGTAAAGAATTCCATTCTTTATTTTCCATTGATCAAAAGCAAACCTCTCGTAGAAACACACTAACCAACCACCAACAAGGGTGCAGCCCCTCAAAACGTCCGTGGGGAAACACCCTACCTAAACTGTTTCCCACCCCCAACAAACATTGGGTGAATTATATACATATGAGTATAGCTTATATGAGATTTCCCCATCCAATATGACGGCGTACTGTATGCATGTTTGTCCTCCATTGTCCTCCATAGTGGAATAGCCTAGCCTAGTTCAGTGCAGTGCTACAGTACAGTGTCTCAGAGACGCCACCTGGCAGTGGTGCGTCACTGAAATTAAAGGGGACCTATTATGCTGATCAGTGTTTTAGTACATACAAACAATGTTATAATGTTGGATATCAAATGCAAACCTCACCAAAGTTAAAAACATGAGCTATAGTGTTTCTGCTGTAATCCTGCAACGTGGTTTCCTGCCTCTCTGAACGGCTCATGACGAGATCTCCGCAAGATCGTTACGTCAGGTTGCACACAACCTGACGTTGCAGCGTCCAATTGGGAGAAATCCTCCTTCAGCGTTGGACCTGTAAGCCTCCACTGAGCTGGCCAATCAGAGTCACGTGGGAGGGACCAGCAGCCAAGGTCTCGCATTACAGCTAGAGGCTGAAAATCAGCTCGCTGAGGATATTTGTGAACGCCGGTATGTCATAACTATGGAGGTTTTCGAGCTGAAAATCATGCAAAGCTACTCGGTAGGTGTTCAAAACTCACTTAATGATAGGTAAAACTGAGTATAATAGATCTCCTTTAAATTCAGTGAAATACCGAAAGGGTGAAATGCCGAGACGGCAACGACTTTAGGACCCACATCTGTATGGATGCAAAGGCTACCTTGCATCGACAAGTGCTCACCAACTGGTCTGTTAGTATTGTTTGAGACTAGCTCTATTGAAATCCTGCTACTCCAAACAGAGATATTGTTGTTGCTAATTTCTGACAAATGTACTTCTTGTAAGTCGCTTTGGACAAAAGCGTCTGCTAAAATGTAAATGTAACTTTCCCTCATAATTGGCTCATGTTGTTCCCCTTTCGCTAAGGAACCTGATCGCATTTACCGACCACAGTTCCGATCCGTACGTCCGCCTCTATCTCCTCCCAGACAAACGCAGGTCGGGCCGGAGGAAAACTCACACCCTCAAGAAGAACCTGAACCCTGTGTACGACCAGACGTAAGTGACGCAGCCAGGAACTCAGAACAGTAATGATGCCGTTTTCCAAGTAGGTCAGGTCTGACTGGGTTATTATTAGTTGGAATGTTAAGCTTTGACCTCCAACATGGCTGTTAAGGGGCTTTACATTACATCACTGATCATCAAAAACAAGCTAAGAAACTGCTGGTAATCAATGTAATGTTATTGATTGCACGTTTTTTTTTGGATATGAAAGTAAATCAAGTCTTGACACTTCCCAGTGGGATGATAAATCGACATGTTCAACATGTATGCTAGTTGAACATGTTGATTTACATACCTGTATGCTACAGTCTTCTAAATAAAAGCAGTGCGTGAAGTTTACCTGGTTTAAAGACAAAAAATACTCTTAGATCTTTAAAAATCATCGACTCCACACACCCCGATCACCACGTCTTTGAACTGTTGCCCTCTGGCAGGTGTTACAGGTCGGCCAAAACACGCACCTCCAGATTCAGAGACAGTTTCTTTCCCAAGGCAATCTGCACACTAAATATGAAAAAGCACTGAGACTATCACTCATTCATTCATGCTGCTATACCCGCACTTTATTTTTATTATTTATGTGCAATACAGATTATTTATTGCTGTTTTATACAATATTCCTATTTTGTCTTTTTAGTTTTTTTTTAAGCTTTTATTTTAGCTTTTATTTATTGTCCTGTGTTTTTATGTTTGAATTTGCACCATAGAGTGGCGCTATTAATTTCGTTGTATGCATTTACAATGACAATAAAGGTAATTCAGTACAATTCAAAAAAACAAATAGGAGAGTCCGTACTGAAAATGAATAGATATGTGCATGCGTTGGTGAAAAGGTGTAAATGAGAAATCTCTAAGCATATTGTGCAGTAACCACTAGCAGCCACTACCAAACTCAATTTAAACACTCCACAGTGCACCCACAGTTAATAAAATAGTACTAATAATAATAATAAAATTATGAATGTCTATCAGGATGAATTGGAGTGTTTATAGCGTAATTTTAGAAGTCAAATTAACACCGGAGTACTAGATACAGTATATCAACAACAGGAAGTTGCAATGGCCATGTTTGAAAGGCATGTCTGACTTTGAAGAGGATAATCTGACTTCTAATATTACGCTATAAACACTCCAATTCACCCCGTAATTTTATTATTATTAGTAGTACTATTTTATTAACTTTGGGTGCACTGTGGAGTGTTTAAATTGAGTTTGGTAGTGGCTGCTAGTGGTTACTACTGTATAAGGTTGGCGCTAGCATTAGCATAAACCTACCTGCCCAAGCGCACGACTGGGTGCACGGAGCTGAAAACTGTCTCAAACAATCAGAATCATTACGGGTAAGTCGGAAATGAAGCTTTACATCAAAAATTCTGAACTTACCCTTTAATGTTACCTACTGTATGACTTGTCACCACAACCCGTGGGCTTTCTTCCTTATTAAGTGAAGCCGTTTAATTTGATGTCATATTCAGGACCATGCCTGCTCACAGACCCTTCATGTTGAGTTGACTATTATTGACCATGTACATTATGTTCATGCACAGCATGCCATGGAGAACGGTGTACGGCTGATGGTAGATGCGGAGCAGACATACTTTCAACCAGCCATTAGCAGGCTTACCCTGGAGATGCAAAGGATATTCAACAGAGAAAAGCCAGTCATTTTCAACACATACCAGTGTTACCTCAAGGTAGACCCAAAACAAAACCCTAACCCTCCTACACTCATGAAGGGTTGAAATCAGTTATACAGCGCATCTTTTAATTACTAATAATTTAGTATCCTATTTTAATTAAGTTTGTGTCAATTGGTTACTGAAAATCCACTGCCATTAGCAGTAATATTTATATTTTATTTTTTAAATTAAACACTACTAACATGACACATAACAACCCCCAAGTTGGGATTTTTTTAATGTAATGCTTTTATTGCAATATAATATTGTTGTTACCCTACAGCATGGATCATCAACTCGCAGCCTGTGGGCCACATCCGGCTCTCATAATATTAATGAATTCAGAAAATGGGTTCCGGTATTTAGAATATCTAGCATTTCTTTTCTTCCAATATTTAAGCAACGCCCAAAAACATTTGAGATGGAAATAATAATAATGAATTACATTTATAGAGTGCTTTTCATGCAGATAATCTCAAAGCACCTCACAGTGAAGGGGGAGAACTTACCTCAACCACCACCAATCATTTTATTAAGAATGATTTACCGACCCCAAATAGGTGTTTGTCCCACGGGTTCTAAAGACGTTATGAATCCAGTCAGCTTATTATTAATGGATTATTAGCAGTAATATTAGTGGTTAAAAAAAATAATCCCCAAATTGCCACTCTTTCTCTGCCACTCAGAAGACAACGGGGCTAATGACATTTTTATTCAATTACTGTAAAGTGAATCAAATATCAGTTTCAAACTTGTCCTAAAATGTTTTGTGTCATTTTGTCCAGTGTAGTTGACCTATTGACTATTGGGAATAATCATGTGAAATTAAATTCAAGTAATGCATATTTTTTCCCCTGTTTTAAGGAAGCCTATGACAATGTAACTCTGGATGTTGAGCTGGCACGAAGGGAAGGTTGGCACTTTGGTGCCAAGCTGGTCCGTGGAGCTTACATGTACCAAGAGAGGGAGCGGGCCAGGGAGATAGGCTATGAAGACCCCATTAACCCAGACTATGAGGCCACCAACAGGATGTACCACAAGTAAGGGCCTTTCCTCAATCTCTCATCAGTCTATGCCTACTGTGCCTCTGTAATCACAACATATGACCTGTGACAAGTGTGATACTTAAAAATAATGATGTTTTTAATTAAGGTGTTTGGAGTTTGTACTGGAAGAGATTGAGCTCAACAGAAAAGCCAATATCATGGTTGCGTCCCACAATGAAGACACGGTGAATTTCACCCTATACAAGTAAGTAACCAGTGAGCAGTTTAAACCGCCAGAAACCAGTTTGACAAGCGTTACTGCCTCGAGCATGCATGAAAAAGCAGTGTTAAACGCCTTGCTGTCCTAAGTGAACACAGGTCTGTGCTATACAAGTAATTCTGCATGTTCTACATGTAATTCTAGTCTTCACTGCAGTTCAAGGTTTTATGGAAATAAATAATAACTCATTCTACACTTTCAGGATGAATGAGATGGCCCTCTCTCCATCTGAGAATAAAGTCTACTTTGGACAGCTGCTGGGCATGTGTGACCAGATCAGTTTCCCACTAGGTATGTGACTCCCTGCTCAGATACTTTAAAATAGTAAGTTATGCAATCAGAATGCAAGTTAAAACTCCTATAGCTGACGGCCCTATAGACGTCAACATTCGAACGAACAAACAGTTCAACCTCGAAGATGGCTTATCCCATTTCAGAGATAAATTGGATACAAACAACGCATTGCGCATTTTGTTGTCAATGCGTTTACTGAATCCATTTTTTCCTCTTGATTGTGATTCCTTGCAAGATTGTAGAGTGCTGAATGATAATATTAGTAAAACCTTCGATAGGCATTCAACACTATAAAAACTTCTTCTCAAGTGCATGCAAACTTTCAACAACGAAAATTGTCACAAACCGTTTTAAGGCCATTACAAAAAGGTTACTATGAATGCCGTAATTGTGTACAATGTAGCAGTATGATGAAGTGTGAATTCTTTTGTCATCCACATACCGGAAGAAAATTTCCAATTAATGATGCCATAACATGTACAACAACACACATGATCTACATGATCCTTTGTCCCTGTAAGAATATGGCATATATAGGCAAAACAACACGAGTTTTGAAACAAAGAATTAGTGAACATGAGTACAATTACGAGAAACGACAGATTACCCAGTAGCAGTCCATTTCAATGATTTCAAACGTGATATATCTTCCCTGAGATTTTGCGGTATACAAAAAATCCATACCCCACTTAGGGGTGGTAATATCGACTCTATTCTGAAAAAGAGGGAAGCATACTGGATCTTTACTGTCCAAACAATGACCCCTTTAGGTCTTAATGGATTCAGTAACTTCAACGCACTCGAGAAGAAGTTTTTATAGATGTGCGAATACCTCATATCAAAAATTCCGAACTTACCATTTAACCACCTTTATTCAGCACTCCTTTTCCATGTTTTACCATCCACCTAACACAATACAATTTGTTGTACAAGCATCAGGTTTCTGTGTGACTCTTGTCTTCCTCTGGAAACCAATATTAAGTACAGAATGTATGAATGCTAGCATTGGCATAGCAACGGACACATTGTGGCATTCGAAAGACGTTATTACATCACCGGACACTTTTTTGCACCCGGACACTATTTGATGACAGTTGCATTTGAAGAAGGAAGGTTTACATCCAATCACAGTAATGATGTTAACAAATAAATCAGACAATGCACAGGCAATTTAGCGATATCCCCGCAGTTGTGTTCTTGACCGGTCTTGAAATAACGTCCAAAGTCTTCTTTGCCTGAAACTGAGACAAGATCAACTAAAAATGCGGTCGATTCCGAGAAGAGACCTTCAAAACGTGGTCTCGAGAACTACACCACTACCATGCAGTCTACCATTTCTTACACCACTCTGTTTTAAGCAGTCTACCATTTCTTACACCACTGTTTTAAAGGAATACGCTGACATTTTAAGATATAAGCTTATTTGCTTATATCTTAAACAATATAAACAAAGGCACTGCTACGTCTTACCCGTAGTCAGACGAGAAGAAAGAGACTAATTTCATCCCGATAGTCCATGTCGAACGGCAGCCACAGCCGGCAGTACTGTTTACAGCCTAGCCACATTAGCATTTTGAATGCCTGCAGATAGGTTAAGTAGTAGTCCTCCAGGCCTGTGCATACTTCCTCTCTCTGGCAGAGGGAAAAACAGCCTCCACAACAACCAAGATTTTGTTTTTGTTTTTTTATTTTCAATCGTCATAAATACACGAGTGAAATCGCTAAAATAGTTTTACTTTGATGAAGCTGGACTGGTTGCTTTTACCCTCATTGCTGTGAAGGTAGCTGGAACCTATCTGCAGGCATTCAAAATGCTAACGTGGCTAGGCTGTAAACAGTACTGCCCGCTGTGGCTGCCGTTCCACATGGACTATCGGGTTGAAATTGGTCTCCTTCTTCTCGTCTGACTACGGGTAAGACGGCAAATAAGCTTATATCTTAAAACGTCGGCGTATTACTTTAAGCAGTCTACCATTTCTTACACCACTCTGTTTTAAGCAGTCGACCATTTCTTACACCACTCTGTTTTAAGCAGTCTACCATTTCTTACACCACTCTCTTTTCCAAAATACAGGTCAAGCGGGCTTCCCGGTCTATAAGTACGTCCCATACGGCCCGGTGAACGAGGTCATTCCATACCTGTCCCGCCGCGCGCAAGAAAACCGCGGCTTCATGAAGGGCTCTCAGAGGGAGCGCAGCCTGCTGTGGAAGGAGTTGAAGCGCAGGCTGCTCAGTGGGGAGGTCTTCTATAGGCCCGTCTATTCTAAGTGACAACCGTCCCAACACTGACCCAGCTCTGTCAAATATCCCTGTAAGCATTCCGCTGTTTTATGATATCCCAAATGTATAGATGAACTTCATATTCGGGGGAAACTTCCCTCCCTTTTTACAGCACATGTAATCCAATGTGTGCATATTGTTACTTTCAATTTACTTGACTTTTAATTTAATAACCTTGTTTGGTTTTATCACTTCAAATCAATGCAAGCCTTTTTCAAAGTGCCTCAGAATTGTGAATGTATTTTAATGTTTTATGTTTTAGTGATTATGTTTTTGTTTTAGTGATTATCGCCAACTTGCAGAAGAGAAGAATATTTTTTTTTCTTTTCGTGTGACGTTGTCAGTGGTCATTGATTATATATTTTTTTGTGTGTCATTATGTTACTACGTGAAAACTTGTTCATGTCAAATTTTTGACTTTTCTTTCTCTTGTAGAGACTTTCACTATTCCAAGGTCTCGTCTCAACAATTTCCTATCAAACTGTGATAGTTGCGGGTTTAATGTTAATATTTTATTTTTCTAGTAGTAATTGACGATGGAATAGGTATGGAATAAGTTATTAAGTCAATGCAAATTAACTTATTGCAAGGCTAGGATGATGATCTGCTTGCTTGATCTGGGGACCTTGTTGTGAAGTAGACCCTACTGTATGTTCTGTGTTCTCTACGCTCGGGCGATTATAACCACTAATACAAAAGGCCCCTTAAAGGTCCTGACTCTTATGAAATGTTGCTGTGATTAGAAGACTCCCTGCATGCACTTTTAAGATTATGCAATAGTTGTCTTAAAAAAAACAAAGGCACTGCTATTTAATCGGTTCTTTATCAGTATGTGCACACAGTGCTCCTATTCACTAGACTGACTAACTGTTAATGTTACTTACTGTAATCTGCAAAATTAATAAAACTATTTTGAAGTGATATCAGTGAGCTGAAGTCATGCTGAGTTACTGCCTTAAAGCAGTTGCTATTTGAAATACAAGGTATTAGGATTAGAAAATGCTTAACTCTGTTGCTTTGTCTGTTACTTTGGGTAATATGCTGGGATTCAAAGTGTCACAGTTGTCCTCAAATATTCTATCTAAGTTGTGGTTCTACATTAGGATTACTGTACATTCTCAAAACCACCACAAAGTAAACCAGCTTACCAATAACCCTTTCACTCACTAATGCAAGGTAGGGCATGTCTATGTTTCACATCAAACACCTGCAGGAGCCCAGATGAACACCGAATTTAAATAAATGAAATAGATGCACAAGCCAATTCTAGTTTCCTTAAGATACAGAGGTAGACATTCCACGGCCAAAAGTAACCAGTCATTTAGATCAAGCTGAACAACTAATGAGTCAAATCAGCTGTTTCAATGCAAAGTCCAAAAACATTGAATGACATTTAGTTTCAGAGCATGGCATTTCCCAAGAGTTCAATGGTGATGTAAGCAGTGGGAGATGTCTGTAGTGATGGATGTTTGGTTAAAAACTAACTGACTACAGGCGAATTTACCATGTACGTGATTTTTTTTGAGTCATAGATGTGTGCCAAATGTTTGTAATCCTTAATAGATCCCTTGATGCTGTGTTGTACATAGCCCTCCTAAAACTGTTGTTTAGCATAACTCAGAGAGGAGAGGTTCCCCACAGGCTGAGACATCTGCTGCACAGCATGTTATGAGCAAGATGAAAGACACCAACACCGTGAAGCTCTCTCTCTCTCTCTCTCTCTCGCTCTGACTACAGTATGAGAATGGCACCGAAGATAAGAGGAGCTTGCCTCAATACTCAGTTATTACTCTGTTTCTGCATCTGGCTTTTTCCATTACAGTATCTAGCCCTTATATCAAGTACTGTAGATGTACTGTAGTTCCTTTTAAGAACATGGTCCAGTTTGAAGCAAAAGGCTTCACCTGAAAGAAAGTCAATCAAACTGGTCTTCCAAAAAACTCAATAGAAAAACTACAACGAATCCAAAACTCTGCTGCTAGACTTTTAACAAAAACAAGGAAGAGAGCATATTACTCCTGTTTTAGCTTCACTGCACTGGCTTCCTGTATCTTTTAGAATTGATTTTAAAGTCCTTTTACTTGTATACAAAGCCCTAAATGGTTCAGCACCTTCTTACATTACAGACTTTCTTTCCTTTTATGTGCCAACCAGAGCTCTTAGATCCGCCACAGGCTGCCTCCTAAATGTACCTACTGTAATCCATAAAAAAAGTGGTGAGAGTGCCTTTAGCTACTACGCTCCAACACTTTGGAACACTCTCCCGCAGGACATTAGAACAGCAGACTCGGTTGGCATTTTTAAAAAGCAGCTCAAAACATACCTTTTTAAATTGGCCTTCAAATGATTTTTAAATTTATGATTTTATTGTCTTCTTGTTTT
>OMPB01112949.1:0-11415 GCA_900312615.1 Stylephorus chordatus | reverse complement strand
TAAAGGTAAACTGAAGTGACGTAAACACGATGACAACACTAGTAAAATCAATGCGGTACGCATGCACTTTTGCTACTAATAACTCCCTGTTTTGCCCTCAAATAAGTCAAACGAGTGAGATGTATTTTCACCCTCGGAGTTTGACGAGGCAATTAAATGCAACGAGATCGTTTTTCATATACCCCCATTATAATAACAGGCCATATCAGACGCTTTTAGTCACGCACATTTATATCAACTTTAGATTATCGTATCTTCCTTTATATTCGGTCTATCAACATAAAATAAAAACTCACATAGTTTGAAGTTTACCATAACTATATATATCCATAAGTAGCTGTGTGCACAAGAACAGCGTTGTTTTTAAACACAGTAGCGTCATCAGTTAAAGACACAACTTCAAGCGGGATGCCATGTTTGTATGGAAAAACAAATCCTGGCCGCGCCGGGCCGACGTGCCGAGCCAAACCAAACCTAACCAAACCAGGCCAGCACAGTGGAAAAGCGCCATAAGAGTGTGTGTGGGGATGGAAGGGTGGAGAAGTTGGGTAGGGGCAGAGCCGTGATGTGGGGGTAATGTGTTGGCGTGAAGGGGACCAGTCTGGCAGCCAAGTTCTGGACATGTTGGAGTCAAGTTCTGGACATGTTGGTGTTAATGAGGTAAGTAGGGAGACCAACAAGTAGGGCATTACAGTAGTCAATGCGAGAGGTTATAAAAGCATGGACGAGCTTTTCAGTGTCAGAAAAAGAAAGGTACGGACGGATGCGTGCAATGTTTTTGAGATGAAAAAATTAACGTTTCCGGATATTATTTATGTGTGACTCAAATGACAGAGTAGAATCCAATAGAACGCCCAGATTTCGTGCAGCATGCGAAGCAACAGCATGTGTTTCCTCAATTAAAAGAGTAAAATCTGGACTGGATTTTAAAAGGTGTTTTGTCCCAATTAAAACAACCTCAGTCTTATCACAGTTGAGCTTAAGAAAGCTCTGCTGCATCCAAACCTTAATATTGTGCAGACAGTCAGTCAGTGTGGTCAGAGCAGGGGAAAAGTCAGACTTTGTCTTAATATAGATCTGAGTATCATCTGCATAAAGATGATAACCCAGACCATATCTGCGGATTATCTGTCCAAGGGGGAGCAAGTATATGCAAAAGAGCAATGGGCCAAGGACTGATCCTTGTGGAACACCATGCAGGACTGTGGTGATGTTAGAATTGGTGCCATTCACAGAGACAAACAGGCCAGGGCAGTGTCAGATAAGCCGGTAAGGTTTTGGAGTCTGTCAATTAAAATAGCATGATTGACCGTGTCAAATGCTGCGCTAAGATCTAAAAGGATTAAAATACTGAAATATCCTGCATCAGCTGCCAGCAGCAGGTCATTGGTAACTCTAACCAATGCAGTCTCTGTACTGTGCAACTTCCTAAAGCCTGATTGAAAAGGGTCAAGTATGTCGTAAGTAGTGAGAGTGACTTTGAAGCTGGGTGTAGACAGTGCGTTCCAGTACTTTTGCAAGGAACGGGATGTTGGAGATAGGCCTGTAATTATTTAAAATGTCTGGATCAAGGCCTGTTTTCTTGAGGGCAGGTGTTATTGAGCCAGTCTTCAATGGGATAGGGACAAAGCCAGAGAACAGAGACAGATTAATGATACGGACAATAACAGGGCATAATTTGGGAAGGCATGCTTTCACCAATGTTGTGGGCATAGGGTCCAGGGAGCAAGTAGTGGAACGCATGGCTGCTATAAGTTTGATCAGTTCCAGTTCGTCAATGGGTAAGAAATTATTAAACTTGGATATCTGGAGAGCTGTCGCTAAAATCAGGTCTGAAGCAGGACACCCCAGACACAGCTCCATCAGGTTCACTATAGTTAATTGCATGCAATGCACATATTATTTGCTTGCCATCAGCTTTCCAATCTAACACTAAGGACCTGACTGCCTGTTTTGAAAACCAGATGGATCAGCTATTAATGGACTGTCTAGTATCTATCACTACATTTACATCTTACATTTAGGGCATTTAGCAGATGCTTTCATCCAAAGCGACTTACAACTTACAACTAGGTAGAAACCACATTTGAGCAATATTGTATTTCTATGGTTTGAAGCGGTGAATCAGTTACTGGTACAGCCTTTGGTTTCCTTTTTTTACCACAACCAAGATTCTCATTGAAAGTATCCTTACGTTCACTGTGGTGGTGACAGACCAGTGTCCGAGGGTTGCGCTCTCAGACAAATGGAATTCCGTTGTTACAATTCCCAGATGACTGCCCTCTGAATCCCACCTCCGGGTGGTTTCCCCCCCGGGGTTCTGGATATGGACAAAGAAAGTTCAAACTTTCTCCCAAACACAAAGACAACTTCAATTTGGCTTTCGGGGTTTCGCCTTTCAACAGATACCTACTCGTACAGAGATCTCCATCTTTCCTCTATAGGGGCGATTGTCCAATCGGACAGACACTGTTCGGATCCGCACCGTCTCTCCAGGGCAGTAGCGTGCTCTGTCCGTCTGGATGAAGGTGGAGACAGTCCTGTTGCTGATGCTCAGCCAGGTGCTGTTGGTGAAGATGAGTTTGTCTGCCTGGTGTCCAATCACCACCAAGTTTAAGGGGCCATTTTGGCTCAAAGAACTTCCATTCACCTAAAGAATTCAACAGATTTTCTTGACTGAAATTGCACAAATACCTTCAAAGAGCCATGTATTAAGCCATGGTGCAGGCCATTTATCTACAGTATGTTGCATGTTATTCATGCCTGTGTTTTTCTAACTTGGGCTGGGATTTAAGCAAAGGAAAAAAGAATGAATAAAACATACATACTGGGGGAAGAGTGAGAACCCTGGTCAAACCTACGAGAAAACAAAAACACCCATTGGCAAAACATTCACAATAGTTCACAAACATAGAAATCAATTCACAACTACCTAAAGGTTAAATAAAAAATGCTTCCCACCTCCCTGAAAGGTGTCGCGCGTCAGAGCCAGGTTTGCGTTGCCCTGTGACAGTTGGGCCGTCACCGTGACGGGGGAGTCAGCGAGGACGGTGACAGCCAGCGGAGTGGCGGTCTCGCTATACAGCACCTCTGGACCCGACAGTAGATAAAGTGTCTTCTTGCTGAAGGAGAGACCCGGGAACAGTGAGTTGGGGGGGTGTGGTTGAGGGATGCGATGTTTGAGAGACACAGTAGACTTTGTTCTACACGACTAGAGGAAAACAATAGTCATCTTATTTTTAGCCCTGCTGCAGCCCTCTCTTTCTTCATAAACAAAAACATGTTACCGTCTCTTTTAGAGAAGTGACAACACAGGTGATAACAGAGGTGAATGATGTTACCTGGAAGTTTGGAATATAAATATCATAACACACATTTTCTAAGACAGCCACAGGTTGTTCATAATAAATACATATTTTCCTTTTTTTTTTAAGATGACAATAACTTATTTACCTGAATGAAAGCTGAGCCGAACCAGGTCTTGGAAAACACAAAACTCCAACCCACACTACCAGGATCCCAACTCCAACCATGTTCCCCGCTCTCTGCTTGGCAAACATCTGCAAACACTGGCTGGATGCTGGAGATATAATTTACCTGTTCCCCACATGTGACACTAAACCCCACCTACTGTCCCAAGCCAAATCCCAGAGGAGTCACGCTCACTCACATACATAGGCCTACTCTCTCACGCTCATCTATAAGGCCATATCAAATTAAATTCCACCCCATACACACACACGATGCCTTGCCCTACCTTGTTTCGATGTATCCTTACAGAAAAGCAATCTAATCTCAGGTGTCGAGTTTCTTTTTCGTGCATACACAACATGTGAGGTGTACATACAAGACAGTTTGGACAGACTAAACCACGGAGTAAGCAAACACTGTTAAATTGTAACTTTATCATCTTTGTTGCAGTTTATTTTTTGGAATTTAATGTGGCAATTTGATTACAATATTAGATGCAGCTCCATTAACAATAAAACTCACTTGTTATATTTCTGTGGCATCAGATTATCTGTGATTTATTCAGTTATGTAATAACAATGAATTTTTCTATTAGCTATTGAAAACAAGTTCTGTCACCAAATACTATTTCTGCACCCATTTAAAACGACAGGTTTCAATAAATAAAAATATTTAAAAAATAACATTTTTAATTGCACAAATAGCGATAAGCAAGGAATGCAACAACTGTTTCTCACCAGGAGATGGCAGTCTATCCAAGTAGAAAGCACTCAGCGTTGCTTCAAGGACTAAGGGTTACAATGTAACAATGGTTAACAATGTTATAAGAACAGAATGTTTTTCTACTTTATAGGTTTAGTTTAACACTTTCTTAGTTTAGTTAAGTGGTTAATGGCAAGAATTCTTACATATACAGAGATAAAACCAACTATAAAGACACTCAACCTTAACCTACAGTATTGCTCACGCACAGGAAAGGAAATATACAGTACATAATAAATACAGATTCTGATTACTTTATTAATCCCGATGGAAAAAAGCAGTAATCAGATTTGATTCCTGGTCTGCTTTATTTAGTGCTTAATTCACTCACGTCCGTCTTCCAGGAGACACCTGAGAATACTTGACCTGAAAGGACACAGGACACTGCGGTAAAGGCTGCACGTCAGTCTGGATAATTGAGGAGGAAATCGTTGCCATTTAAAGTTTGATCACTCGTCTTGTAAAAAGCTAGATTCACGAGAAATCTTATGCAGTGCTTCTTTTCTAATTGCAAATACTTCAAATAATCACTACTTTTTTGTGTCGTTTTTTTTTTTTCTCTTTGGCACCACTTTATTTTCAAAAAAGTTACAAATAGTTTTGCATTTCAAACATTTAAAAAAAATTGTTTTCTTTTTCAATATTGCAAAAGTAAGACTTTCGCCATCAAAGCAGAAAATCCATTTTATATACATACATACAGTAAACACTTTATTTTCATTTTAACCTTTGTATGTGTGCATTTTAAGAAACGCTGACGGTGCCTAATTTCACATAAGGATTGGACTTATTTTTTTATTTATTCTATTTCACATCATTTCTACATACATTTTATATCACACCATACAACCCTGCTGTGCCAATGCATGACAAATGCGGTTAGATAACATTTAAACAAACAAGAACGTCCCTTCTCCTACATAAAAAGTGCAGACAAAAGTGCTTATTAACAGAGTGTTCTAGAACCAGCAGGCATGATCACATTTCCAATAGCCTCGCTTGCCAGTCTCTCTGAGACACTTTCGTTCAAATCACTACGCAATTTGCTACAGAGAGCCTGGCAAACTTGGTTTACAGAAGGCGGTTAAGTAGCTTGTATTCCTTCGCCCAATCACGATGTTCGGGGGTGGAGCATCTGTTGTTTGAAACGAAGGTTCACACGGGAAACGGGTCAGAGCGGTGGAAGTAAGGGACGAGAATGACCAATAAGATCGACAGCCATAAATCCGATGGCAGAAATCTCACTGGCCGGAGGGGGGAGGGCAGAGAGAGCCGTGATCCAAAATATCAACCAAGCTATTCAGACTACATTTCCAATGGATCCCTTCAACTACAAGGCACAGCAGTGAGGCAGAGGGCACCGATTTGATGGCCGATCAGATCAAATGCAGCACCGTCTCACAACGATGTGACTTTATGGAGAGACAACTACCTGATTGTTCCTTAAGAGAGTGCCACGACAATAGGCTGTTCTCTCAAACCCGGCATCAACAGCTGATTTCGACCACTTACTCATTAAGTGGCGCCGTCACCCACCACTGCAGGACAATTCATCTTTTGGGATGAGAAAGGCAAGTAGGATCCTAGTTTTGGGGATCTGTGCATCCATTGGTTTGGTCTGTCCGTGCATCATGTGGTCACATCTCAAAGTGACGGTACATGCTTTCCACGTAACTCAGCACACGCTGCCAGTCTGGACCCCCTGCTCTCAACATCTCCTCCGTCGTCTGGGGGAACAGGAATACAGGCACCTCTATGTACTTCTTTTGACACACATTTAAAATAATCCCCAAAAAAAAGAAGGCAATTTGTTCACCAAAATCACTGAAAAAGCAGCTGAGTGTATAATACACGCACCAGTGATCGTGTGATCCCGACATTCTCGCCTGTCTTGAACGCCAAGTTGAGGTTCTCCCTCTAAATGGAAAAAAAAAAACAAGATAAAAGAAAAAAACATTTACAGATTGGACGAATCATCTCTACATGTGTTGCTCGTCACCATTTTTTCAGAGGGAATGGCCAGACCTTGTCCTCAGGACTGAGGGTGGAGTAGGGAATGTGGGAGGGGAGGTAGGTGTGGTACACAGCACAGAACGCCAACCCATCTGCCCAGCTACTGCTGAAGTTGGTGATGTCGATGTTCTGCAGCGACAAACACAAAATACCATAATTATTTATCACTTTACTAACTCAATTTATAAGAGCATCACTCAACGGAGTACTTTCAAATATAGTCATCATGGCGACACTCAAGAGCCACAATCAAGTAAAATACCACAATGTAGTCAACCAATAAACTAGAATTTATATTCAATCAAGTCATGATATTCAATCATTCTACACAACTAAAAAACTAAACAATTGAATTCAAAACATGTCTCAGTCCAACATCCAGGGCGACCTTGTATCCCAGCGTCCGGTTCTGACACCAGCGCAGGAGAGAGTTGCGCTTGGATCCACCATGGCGACGCAGCAACATGTTGAATCCATCCTGGGACCTGGTGAGAAGAAGAAACAGATCAACAGTCAGCAACCAAACAGAAGAAACAGATCCACAGTCATCAACCAAACAGAAGAAACAGATCCACAGTCATCAACCAAACACAGAAGAAACAGATCCACAGTCATCAACCAAACACAGAAGAAACAGATCCACAGTCATCAACCAAACACAGAAGAAACAGATCCACAGTCATCATCCAAACAAAGAAGAAACAGATCCACAGTCAGCAACCAAACAGAAGAAACAGATCCACAGTCATTGCTTGATCCAGTGCAGCTAAAGGCCAAACGCTGTGTCCATCTACCCAGTATAGCATGTAAGTTGGATCATTGTTGAATATTTAGATTGATATCTGGAGGCCTCAGAGGGGATGGCCGTCTGTGTTTGTACTCACTTGGTGGCTGGCAGCTCACTGAGTGCAGAGTTATACTTGTTGAGAAACTCCTCGCGTTTCCCTGAAGATACATACAAATGTCAAAGCCACCATCAAACAACAGCTTGTTAATATAATCCTTTGTGTGTGTGTGTGTCTGTGTGTGTGTCTGTGTGTGTGTGCGTGCGTGCATGTGCAAATTGGACTTGGGGAATATGTTACACTTATGAAAAGTTGAAGCCACTCCTTCCACCCTGGTTTCAGATATATTATGGTTTCAAAATGAATGCCTTCCTGTTGGGTTAAAAAGGAAACGTCTAATACTAACGTGTTCTTGTGTGTCCGTATGAATGTGTGTGGGATGCAACAGGTCCAGAACATCAGCCAGTCAATGGAGGTGCTGGACTTGCGAACATCCAGGGATCTGCAGTACGTTAGAAACACAGAGAGTATGATGAAGGTGGTGGATGGAAAGTTGAAGACAGCCTCCGACAACCCCCGCACTCTCAACACAAAGAGCTTTCAGGTACCTCACCTCCACTGTTTCCCTCTCTTTGCATGCACCGTACAGCTCTTCACAAAGTGCCCTAGACATGCATACGTATACAAAATAATCTACAGATCTACCTCTGAGCCATTGAGTGAGGCAAGGAGACAATTGGAGTGAATCCACATGCCCCCTGAATTATTAAAAACCCCAGGACCTATAGGGAAATATATTTAATAGTTTTTCTTTTCTTTTCTTAAAGTAGTTTCAACACCTGCTTTATATACAGTATGAGGGGCACTATAGGCCATAATTCAAACTTACCCCACACACACACTACTAAAAACCTCTCTCACATACTACTGAATGTAATAAATGGTGCTTTGTCTATTTAATAATAACTAGCGAGAGTCCAGTCTTTGCAACAAACACCACTTTTATTGTTTCCGTACTCCAGACACAGGTGTGCATTTATACCATGAACCAACCTGCTTTTCGGTGTGGTCATAAACCACACCCTTGACCCTTGATCTCTCACGCACACACTACTGAAGACCACTCATACACACTACTGAAAATTAAACCTCTCACACACTCAATATTTTAAACAATCAAGGAGGGGAGGGGAGGGGGCAACAGACCAGTTGTAAAAAGGTATATACTGTAGATTATAAGAAATAGATTGGATTTATGACAACAAAAAGGTACCTACTATAGCAGTCAAAATAAAAGCAGAAATGTCAGATGACAAAGTCTTCCATGCATCAACTGTGTTGGGCTTCGCATTGTTTAGCCTTGAGTTGTGTATTCAAGATTTACCATCTTCTGTAGAGAACACATCCAAAATCCATTCATGCAAACATCAGGTGTAATCCAACGCTGAAGAATTGCTTTCTTAGCAGAGCTGAAGCCCGCAAACAACATTTTCTTTTGGCCAATCCTTAGATCAAGATCAGAGTCATCATTGAGAAAACATAAGCATGGATTGGAGATAGTAAATCTTGAGCAACTCGGACAACACGGAATTGACATGATGCCAAAAATTTGCCACAACTGGACACTCCCAGAACATAATCCATAATCGATAATCACATCCATATTATGGAGAAACGACCCTGGAGCATCGGCATTACAAAATTGACAATAATACTCAGGTTGCAATTTCATTAGATATCTTCTGTGTGGCATTGGCCCTATGGATGATTTTAAAATGAATGAGTTGGTGTGCCAGATTCTTAGAAGTTGAATTAAGATTGGACCACACTTTATTCCAATTTGGGTGAAAGCCTAATTCCCCAAGCTCTCGGTTCCATAAAGCCACGAGAGGTTGGGGTGGATTTTATTCTCACACACACTCCTGAAAACTTCTCACACACACTACTGAAACTCTCTCACACACAATACTGTAACTCTCTCACAAACACTACTGTAACTCTCTCACACACTACTACAGTAACTCTCACACACACACTACTGAAACTCTCACAAACACTACTGAAACTCTCCCACATACACAACTGACAAACCTCTCACATATGCTACTGAAAATACGGTGACCAGGCGTTCTGGTTTGTCGGATTGTTCAAGCCGGGTGTCCCAAGTCCCGTCAAATATCTGTAAAACACTAAAATGTCTCGGTTTTCAACATTCATTACGAAATTATCCCAGTTTTCACCACAATTAAAATAATAACAATATTATACTTGCTACTCATTATGACCTAACCCAATCAAAAAACATAAGCAATGCACCACGCGTTTGAATTCAACACTGATTTGTCTGTATATGTCATTGTCAAGGTTGTTGCTATGATGCTTGTGGCTCTGTCTGACAGAATCTGTCAGTACGCTTACTGATGCTGTCATGCTGAAAAGAAAGTCGTTCTTTCCTAAAGACCTCCAGAAGTCTTACTCTTGTCTTTGTGAAAATGCTGCGTTCTGCACACACTGCAAGAGTACATTTTTGGTCACGCACGGTGGTGCCGACATAAAAGATCATAAGATGGCCAAGTGTGCTAAGCACTGAAATAATTGCCCCCCATCCTGATGAAAAGATGCATAAAGTGCATATGTGCAAGTATGTGGGCGTGCATGAACGTGCGGCACACTTAACTCATTGACTGCCAGCCATGTTCAGAGCGGAGAGCTCCATACTGCCAGACTTTTGGGGCATTTTCGCTGAACTTTGAAAGACCCACCAAATATTGGGTCCCGATTTGGCGGTTTGGAAATGTGGTCATCCTAACTGAAAACCTCTTACACACTATTGAAATAATCTGACATACTATTTCATCAAAGTATTACTGAAACAGGAAACCGGAAGTCCTTTTTTTTCACCCTAAATGATTCAGGAAGAGCTAAATCAAGACACATGCTCCCTTTCTGACACTGAACAATGAAGGCCATGGATGCAAGAAGAAACATGTTGTTTTTTTTACCACATCATTCTTTCAAATTCAGTTTTTATTTTTCAATGCAGAAGGTATGAGGAAGATAATGAAAACTTTTTTCCAAAAGTACTTTAAGTTGCATTGAGTGTATTAAAAAGGAAGGAGTGGGAGCAAATGGTTTTCAACCGGAGAGGCTGTACCGCGAGCTTGATGACTACACAAGGACATTATCTGCACCAGGCACGTAGCCAGTAATGGGCCTGGGTGGCACTGGCCCACCCACATTTCTCACTGGCCCACCCAGCCAAGTTTGATCAAAGTACATTTTGATCAAAGAAAAAATCAAAATTGATATCCATCCATCCATCCATCCATTTTCTTTACCACTTATCCTCTACAGTGTCATGGGGGAGCTGGAGTCAATCTCAGCTGACATTGGGCGGGAGGCGGGACATGCCCTGGACAGGTCGCCAGTCAATCACAGGGCTAAAAATTTATGTGGGGAAATAAATAAATATAAACTTGATTTATTGTTGACTTGTGTGTGTGTTTAGTTTGTCTTCTGATTAAAACGGAAATGTTGAAACAAGTTGTAGGAAGCCTCTGGAACGTAATTGGTTGCTATGGTTCCGACAGGCAGACTTTCTGGCTTTTCAGCCGATGTCACGTTACCGCAACAACAATGGCTAAATACATTTAGGGCATTTGGCAGAGACTTTTGTCCAAAGCGACTTACAAGAGTACATTTGTCAGAAGGAAATGAACAACAACAATATCTCCCTGTTTGGCGTATCAAGATTTCAATAGAGCTAGTCTCAAATGATACTAACAGACAAGCTGCTGAGCACTTGTCGATGCAAGGTAGTATATAATAGTGTATGTTGTAGATGTAAGGTAGCCTTTATACATATATACTAGTGTATGTTGTTGATGTAAGGTAGCCTTTATACATATATACTAGTGTACGTTGTTGATGTAAGGTAGCCTTTATACATATATACTAGTGTATGTTGTTGATGTAAGGTAGCCTTTATACATATATACTAGCAGGGCTGGACTGGGACAAAAATTAGGCCCTGGCATTTTTGGCCCAGGCCCGGCCCACCACAATCAATCACACACCACCCATCTTTGCGATCCCCTGAATAAAAAAAAGTAGCATTGTATAACCTGTAAACTCACCAAGTCAAAAGGATGTGGGTGAACGAACTCCTTAAAAAAGAACAAGTGAGGGGATCCTGTGTTGCAACAACATAGGCTTTTTTGTTCTTGTTGCCATAGGTCACTGAATGACATCACTGGAGTCCCGCATCATGCATTACACATCGACATCTTTATAAGCCCTATAGACCAATTAAGAAGATCAAATACCCTACACTTCAACTTAAAAATTATACAATTATTGTAAGATGATACCATTTTAAATCATT
>OMPB01112947.1:6893-17564 GCA_900312615.1 Stylephorus chordatus | reverse complement strand
CTAGGACAAGAAGGACATCACACATCACCCCAGTCCTGGCTTCACTGCATTGGCTTCCAGTGATTTTTAGAGTTGATTTTAAGCTTTTACTTATTACATATAAAGCATTGCATGGCCTGGCGCCCGAATACATCACCGAACTGCTAGTTCCCTACCAGCCACTGAGGCCTCTTAGGTCATCTGGTCAGGCACTTCTGGTGGTTCCAGAGTCTAGGCTAAAGACCAAAGGTGATCGTGCCTTCTCTGTTATGGCTCCTAGACTGTGGAACAGCCTTCCCATTTTGGTCCGATCTGCTGAGTCAGTGCCCTGTTTTAAATCACGTCTTAAGACACATTTTTACATGATTGCTTTTATGAATGTTTAATCATTAGTTTTTACTGCTTACTGTGTTTTTTATTTCCCTAATTCTTTTTGCCTTTTATGTTTGTTTATGTATTTTACTATTAATTTTAATTTTTTGATTTTAATTTTATTTTTCTCTGGAAAGCACTTTGTGATGTATATGCTTGAAAAGTGCTATACAAATAAAGATATTATTATTGTTATTATTATTATTCATTGGAGAGTTATTTTTGGGAAACTATTACGACAGAAAAATGAGCGAATGAGTCAACACTGGTTATTTGTCACAACTGGTTCAGGTTAATAACAACTGGTATGAATGGTTATATAACCAATCACTTACAACATGGAATTGACATCGCAGTAGTCTGTCCCTCTAGGTTCTGGTCTGACCCATATCACAGATACGGAAGCAGGCTAGGCCAGACTATACAAAAATACACATATACATGTCTCCAAAAGGGAATGCGTATTTCTGGATGAGGTTACATATTCCCTAACAATTATCAGGAACATTTTGTTTGTGGATTTTTTTTTTCTTTTTAAACAGGATATCCTAAAAATGGATTAGCAGATCTCCCGTTTTAAGTACAGAACATGATCTAGTTTCTCCTATGGTCCGTAACGGCAGAAAGGGGTTAACATCTATCGAGATGGGATCGACACCCAACTCCTCCGTGAACTTGGCCCTCACCGTTTTTGTCTTTGACGCGGCTCTCATCAAAGCCGTTGCAACGAGACTCTGGCTTGAACTCAATGTTGCCCAGCTTCAGCACGGCCGCCACCAGCTCCAAGACAGACTGCACCTCATCCTCCATGAAACCGACGATCTGCATTGCATTCTGGGATAGAAACGCCTTAGATTTAGGGGTCTGCATGGAAGTAGGTGACTGAAACCAACCATAGCATTTCAGCACAGTGAAAAGAGGAAGTAGAGCTGATAAAGCTGTTGATTGGGGGTCATGTTGTAATAAATGATTACGGTGAACAATACCAAGCCCTGTTCCAAGTGTCTGTGGGTGTACATATAAAAGACAATTGTGGCAAATCAACGTGGGGGGTGGAATGTGACGGGTCCTGTGACCCCTCCATACCCTGACTGTCCTGAAGTTAGCGGCATCGTCCAGACCCGTGACGTTGGCTGAATCCAGACTCAGGTAGTTGTACTTGCTAAAGTCTCTGTCCAGCTTCAGCTTTTCTGGAAAGAAAAACAAAACAGTTTTACGCTAAACACTTCAGCAGCATTAGCCTGCCTACCCACCCCATGGTAATGTAGTACTGACTGACCACATGGTAATGTAGTACTGACTACTGACCCACCCCATGGTAATGTAGTACTGACTACTGACCCACCCCATGGTAATGTAGTACTGAGCCACCCCATGCTAATGTAGTACTGAGCCACCCCATGGTAATGTAGTAATGACTACTGACCCACCCCCATGGTAATGTAGTAATGACTACTGACCCACCCCCATGGTAATGTAGTAATGACTACTGACCCACCCCCATGGTAATGTAGTACTGACCCACCCCACGGTAATGTAGTACTGACCCACCACATAGTAATGTAGTACTGACCCACCCCATGGTAATGTAGTACTGAGCCACCCCATGGTAATGTAGTACTGACTACTGACCCACCACATGGTAATGTAGTACTGACTACTGACCCACCCCATGGTAATGTAGTACTGACCCACCCCATGGTAATGTAGTACTGACTACTGACCCAGCCCATGGTAATGTAGTACTGACTACTGACCCACCCCATGGTAATGTAGTACTGACTACTGACCCACCCCATGGTAATGTAGTACTGACCCACCCCATGGTAATGTAGTACTGACCCACCCCATGGTAATGTAGTACTGACTACTGACCCACCCCATGGTAATGTAGTACTGCCCCACCCCATGGTAATGTAGTACTGACTAATGACCCACCCCATGGTAATGTAGTACTGACTACTGACCCACCCCATGGTAATGTAGTACTGACTACTGACCCACCCCATGGTAATGTAGTACTGACCCACCCCATGGTAATGTAGTACTGACCCACCCCATGGTAATGTAGTACTTGCAGCACTGGCTGCTGAGTTGCTCCACCTCACAAAGAAAGTACTTTCTATAAAATAAAAAAGGACCTTTAAGTTGCTAATGTTCCCAAATCAAGACTGTCCCTGTCCATGCAGCGAGTGCACTGAAAGGCAGAGTTGGGGCTGCCCACATTACTCAGTACGATCAAATGTCTCTCTGCCCACTGTATCTGGTGTCAAGGGAATCTTTTCCCCTGACAAATGCAATAAAACACAATGGCATGGCTGCCTTTAATTTCAAGTTGCATTAACCACAGCTCAACCTGAGTGGCTTTGAAGTGTGGACTTTTGCGGTACTTGAATCAATGAGTTTTATTTTTTTGTGGTGTGGGCCGGGGTGTAAAACAATGCCCTTGTTGCACAGAAAAGCTAACTGAAGGAACAGGTTCGAGTCTTTTGTTGCCGACTTTTTTCTTTTTTGTTAGGCAGGAAGATGATGTAAATGTGTTGAACACGTGTCCCAGCTACAGCAGCACAGGGCTATCTTAAAAGGGGAACCTGATGCCATTAATGTGTTTAAAAAGCTCCTTAATATGGCTATTTCAATGTTCTATGAATGAGTCAGACTGCTGTGATGGACCCAACTCACTCCGTTCTTAAAAAATAAAAATAAAAACACAAGAATCATCAGTTTCCTCCATTTTGCCTCCACGCTTGTTTGCCTCTCTGAACCACAACGCCGTCCGTGTTACAACTCACTGAGTGTGTCCTCCGAGGCTCCAGACAGGAGCTGGTAGAACACGTGGAAGTTTCTCTCCCCTCTTGGCTGCTTCACTACCCGAGACTTCTCCAGCAGATCTGTGAGGAGTGGAAACGGTGGAAACAAAGAACAGCAATGATGCTCTAAGAATAGAGTTTTGGGTAGGAAATGAACCATCTGGCTATTCAGTAAGGTGTTATGTTATGTTATGAGGCTATTGTCCAGACCACATCTGCCTGGAGTTCACATGCTTCCTCCTACTAGGGACAAAATATTATACGTTGCCAGGGGGACGGGACTTTTGCTCTCCCTAATACACTAATGTTGTTGTGTAGGTGTGTGTCCGTCTGTCCGTCTCTGTGAGTGTGCGAGGTTGTGTCCGTCTGTGTGTGTGTGTGTGTGTGTGTGTGAGATTGAGTAAGTGTGCAGATATGGGACAGGACGTCTCAGAGGAAGAAACCACACATTGCGATCAAACGTCAGCGCCTTCTCCTTGGCTACTGACCGCAGAGTAATGCTACCCGATTTAAATGGGATCCAACATCTGCTGCTCGCTTGCTGCGATCCATTCAGCTTGTCTGAACACATGGCCGAGTGCACGTTTACTTTGGATGCAGTATACAGAGCAATCAAGTCTGTAGCCAGTACTACCATTCATTGCAACTGGTACTCATAAGTAATGTCAACAGGATTGGATAATAACATAAATTAAAAAGTGAAAGTAAAAAGGGAAGCGTCCCTGCTCTTGTCCCACTCCAGACCTACTCAAAGTTAGGGAGCGGGAAGGATTGGGCAGAGCCAGGGGGCGGGCCACTGCCGACCCTGGAAAGCCCTCTCCTGTCGGTCTGCATTAAAGGCGCAAACGCCACAAGCTCATCAATTATTTAAGAGCCCTTGGGTGAGGGACGGGTGAATTCTATCTTCAGAGCTGTAATCAAGTCATCCCATGTGGAGAGAAGTAAGAGGAAGTACCTCTTACGGTCTCTTGCTCTTATGCGTTTAGGGGTTAATGCTCATTCCGATTTTTTGCAGGGATCTGATGTTTTGTCTCAGATGTTCAGATACCCATCATATCAAAGTGGCCAAAATCTGATTTAAAAAGATTCAGATTTTAATGCACTGTAAACATAGCCTTATTTAACATCTGCCAGTTTAATAACCTATATCCCCACTTTACCATTTACAGACCACCTCATGCAAGTTGTCCAATGAATAACATAAAAACACCATCATCAACAACAAAAGAGAACAGCAACATGCTAGAGCAGATTTGGAAAGGAAGAGGGTGTTACAAACCCATCGTAAAGTACTAATCAGGGAAGTGATCGTCATCAAATTGAATATGTACAGCCATTTTGACAATCAAGTATTTTGGTCATTACATGAACACATACATTAATCCATCAGTGAGATGAGCAGAAAACCATCAAGTTAAGAGCTAACCATCACTGCCCCCCAGGAACATCCAGAACAAGCTGTGTCTACTGCAGCTAGGTAGCTAGCTACAAAAGAGAACACGGACAAAACAATAATGTGAACGGAGGCGAGGTGGAACCAAAAAAAGGATGTGTGGGTGGGTACGGGGGTTTCATTGCCATTCTAGGTGGGTGGGTACGGGGGTTTCATTGCCATTCTAGGTAACAGCAAACAGAATGGTGGAGAGGAGATAAAACTGGTCGATGAGGGATTGTTTCTGATCCGCCAGGCAATAATGTATTAAATAGGTGCTGTGCAAGTGGCTCACTTCACCAGCAGTGAACAGACAATGAAAGTATTGATCGCCTTTGCACATGCATGGGTGCATGTGGGCGGTTGTAACGTCTGACCCCTGGTCAGTGTATGTGTTCTGCTGTATGTGTGTAGAATTACCATGACTGGAGAGTTTGAGTGAAGGGGTTGGGCGAGAGGGTATGGCGTGAGCCTGTCATTTCAAATTAAAAGTTTTACTGCAGCGCAATGCCTTCAGAAGGGGCCAACATACTCACAGTTGCTAATAACTCCACCAAGCGGATCGCCTTTGAAGTCAAACTCAATGTCCATGTACTTCCCCTGTAGAGAGGACATACTGAATGAGGAACTGCAGTCACTACATACTGAATGACATTTTAGAAAAACAAAAAACATTGACATTTGAGAATAAATTGACATTGACATTTCACACGCACAAACAAAATAAGATAATAGAGGCCAATGGGCATGACCCAGTCACAGCACGACATGACACAGCTTTCAAGGCCATTTAATGCCATTAGCAGAGTTCACTGGCAAGAAATCTCAAAGAAACACCTTGGTCAAACACAAACCTTTGAAGAGCCAATTAAAGGGGACATGAAACGTGCATGTTTTGGCATTTGTAGTGGCCAAATATTTTAGAAAAACCACCTTGCCTTTTTAAAACCACAGATATGACACATTTATTTTCTTAATTTCTACCTAACTATTTAGCTAGCAAGCCGCCATTTTGGAGTGACGTCATTGCCTATGGGGTTGGTTGGTTCCATTGGTGT
The DNA here is from genome assembly GCA_900312615.1 of Stylephorus chordatus. Classification (NCBI taxonomy): domain Eukaryota; kingdom Metazoa; phylum Chordata; class Actinopteri; order Stylephoriformes; family Stylephoridae; genus Stylephorus; species Stylephorus chordatus. The sequence continues at coordinate 11,913 of OMPB01112947.1, read as the reverse complement.
GGCTGAACACTGTTTCGAAATGGAGGAAGATGAACTTGAAAGGCCTGCTGAGCCCGTGATAAGTCCAATTGCTTATGCATTGAAGCACATTTAAATACTGGTGTTTGCGTGTGTTTTAATCAACCGAAAAATCTTAGTAGATCACACGCAAAACACCCACAATCTCAAAGTGAAATTTCTTACAATGCACATGCAATTTAGTATGTGCTATTTGGGATCTTGGTAAATCAGTCCCATATTTGTCTGAGCAACACATTTTTGTTAGTGTCACTCCCCGGTACTAATTACTAGCTAAACCCTAGCGTTAGCTAGTTGACGCTAACAGCTGCCTGCTAACAATGACGTATCTAATATTAGTTGTTCGCTAGTCAGATGTCTTCTGATGTGGGTGAATGCCATTTTGGTACTGCTGGATCTGGATCAGTGGGTGGGTGGGTGTCTCTGGGAGCGCCCTGGACTGGTTCTCCTATCTCTTGAATAGGAGTTTTTCTGTGTAGCTTGGTTTGAAACTGCTGCTCTTTCCTGCCTCAAGGTTCTGTCTTGGTTCCTATATTATTCACTTTGTATTTGCTTCCCTTAGGTCACATCATTCGCAAATTTAAAGGCATCTCATATCATTGTTATTCTGATGATATCCATCTGTATGTCTCTTTTAATGATGACTGACTGTTTTGCACGATTGTCTGCCATTAAGGACTGGATGGCTAACTTTTTACAGCCGAACACATAAAACGGGTCCATATCATTGCTTTAGATAGCATAGCTTCCAAGGTTTATCAGTATATTGGGTCCCTTTCTTCAGCTGTACAGTCTAATCTCAGAAATTTTGGCATTATATTTGATTAGGCCATGTACTTCCATCCAACATATAAAAATCATTAACTCGTACATATTTCTTCCAATTAAGAAACATTGCCAAATTCAGGTCTATTGTTTCACAACCTGAGCTAGAGATGATCATTCACGCCGTTATATCATCCCGGCTAGACTACTGCAATTCCCTTTTCACCTGCCTTAGCAAGTAGTCTCTGGGTCGTCTACAAATGGTCCAGAATGCTGCTGCGAGGCTGTTGACCAGGTCCTGCAGGACGACTCACATCACACCCATCTTATCTTCTCTACATTGGCTTCCCATTAAGTTCAGGATTCATTCTAAGGTTCTTGTTTTTACATATAGAGCCCTGCATGGTCAGGCACCTGTGTATATCTCTGACCTGCTCCATCCTTACCTCACCATTAGGGCATTTACTGTTTCACTGTCTCTACCGTTGTATCTGTTGAACTCAGCCAAGCCAACCAACCCTGTGACATCACAGGTTATGGTACAACAAGACGGCGCTGCCCTTGCCATGAAAGATATAACGGGGCTTATTTTTTCTTTTATACATTTACATTTATCATGTTTGTTGTATAATTGTTGATTAGAGCGGAAATCCGTTTAATAAATCATCAACTTGGTTGACTGCTTCACATCCACTTTAAAGTTTCTTCCAGCAAACTCAAAGACACTGTCTCAGGGCAGTATACTATGGCTGTATAGTCACAAAACTGCTGCCACTCATATACAGTATATACACTTTGATAAGTAATTGGCTGCTGCTGTGAAGGAAATCCGATTTTTTTCCCTCCTCTTCAAAATGGAGCTCGGCAGCCCAAACACACCAAGTCCTACGGCTGAAACACTTTGCCCATCATTTCTTCACCTCCCCCTCTCTCTGCCGCCCTCTTCTCTCATATTCATAGTTGAGGGCTCCTCGGAAAAAGGGCCAAGCTCAATTGGGAGCATTGTTACGGCCAACCACCCCCCAACCTTTTTCTTGAAAAGGGAAGTGATGGCCGAGAGCGTTTCCACACCGTTTAATGATGAGGATGAGACGTGATGACTAAGTGGCATCTGGTCATGAGGTGATCATGAGGTGCCCAAATTATTCCAAGGTTTCTTAAATATAAGCAGATGAAGGCCCTAATCTATTCTAATACTCTTGTGTTATGACTGCGTGTAAGTCGTGAGCACTGACGACATATGCGGGGCGGTGTGGCAGCGCACTCGTGGTGCCGTGCGAGGACAACTGGATTTTTTTCTCTCACTTTTTTTTCAGGCAAACAAAAGAAAAGGCTTGGAGGTTGTAGAAGAACATTATTAGCACTTTGGCTGGAAACTGGAAACTTGCTTTATGACTTGGCATGACAGGACGAACAGCAGTGGAAAGTGTTTGTCATTTTAGATGTACGCTTGCTGTTATTTATATAGTGTTCAACGTTTATATGGAATATAATAAATATAGAGGAACATAGAGGGGTCAGAATGTTGAACTGAGAAACAGACTTTAAGGCTGTTCAGGGAGGCAACGCTATGGCCCAAAAATGTTAAAAGCAACCGAGTAAACCGTAAAAAAGGTTAATGCCAAATGCATTTTTCTGCCATTTTGTGACATTTTTCATGTTTGCCAAAATGTAAAACAACTAGTTAATACACTCTTAAATTTTTTTGGAGGGAAAAAGAAAGCAAAATGCAATGTAGAAATGACATTTAAAAAAAAAAAAAAGTGCTTGTGTCAGTAAGACTTGTCATATTTGGTTGGTAGGACCACGTAATGCGCTAGGCTAGCCAACACACTGTAACAAGGACAAAAAAAAATAAAAATCAACAGACGAGTGTGTTTGTTCTGTACTGGCAGCCTGCCACAGTACGCTGTTGATGAGCAGCGGCAGGGGTCAAAGGTCATGGAGGGACTTAGAGGTTGCAGTCAAATCCACCCCACTCCCCCCAACCAACTGTCTGCCAAGACTGCCTGCATGCTGTACCACAGGCAACATAATCTGCGCCTGTTGCAGCTCAGACAGTGGCTGGACTGTGTGAGGTACAGAGGCTAGAGTCATTTGGAAACACATGAAAATAAACCTCTGGGGGTAAAATATATATTACATATACCAAGAATAGCTACTTCAAATGCTGTAACACTTTGCCAATACAGTCACATGTTGCCAAGACAGGAAGGCCTGTGGTAGCTGCCTGGTTTTGCTGTGTCCATTTGATAGACGACACACATCATTCGTTTGGTTTTTTTGCAACGAGAATTCAAACTCCTTAAAATTCTGTTCCGACTCAACTAGCTGATAAAGTAGAGCAGTAAAGGAACACTTCTGTGGAAGCCCATAGGGGACTATATTGAAATGAGAATATAAACTTGAAAATGTGAATGAGAATGTAATTCCAGAATAGCATTATAGTTTATTTGAGTAAATATTTTAATGAAAATGCATTTACATATTCACTTTCACGTATGGGTGTTCTATGACCATATTAAAATGAAAACGCTGTTTGACGTTTAATTTTCAAAGTCGTACCCACTGTACAGTGTTCAAAGGCAACACGAAACAGCGCCTCCATTTACATTTAGGCCTGATTCATAGTCTATGCAAGCTACGCGGATGCAAGCTACGCGTGTCGTGCACATGCGTTGGTACAACATGTGTTTGACGCATCCTTGCGTAAAGTTACAATTTGTTGCACGACACACGCTCACGTAGCTGTAGCTGGCGTCTGTGTAGCTTGCGTAGACTATGAATCAGCCCTTACTGAGCGCACGTCCATGAGTTTACCACAATGAAGAGTGAGTTACGTTAGTGTTGTACAAATAATATAATGTAGGCCTACAGTAGTACATTTAATTTGCACTATCCAGTCATGCCAACATTAGAATCATGTGCCATGAAAATGTTGGATGAAATGTACTGGCTAGCTAACGTTGCCCCATGGAGCTATAAAGAATAAAGTCACCCTAGTCTATTGTTAACGCATGATTCACACCTTATCGCTAGCTGTTCAATTTACAATCGTGAGTGAGTGTATGAGAGTTGAGTATGTGTATGTGAGTGAGTGAGTCAAGTAAAATCATTTAATAGATCTATCCTTGGTGCCTTCATCTTTTCAAATACTGAAGAAAGTGGTGGCTATATTATTTCTGGAATTGTGAACTCTGAGGAAGAAAACCACAGCAGAGCCACACTCACTTGTTCCAACAAGTGGTTTGTATAAAATGGCATTTTCTGGAACGTGTTCCTTTCAATTTGTTTTGGTTAATGTGTGTAAATGAACAACTTGAAAGACTCTAGCAAACAGGCAGCTTTGCTAAGTGGAGGACTACTCTGAAGAGAGTCATTCTGACCTGTCAACATGACAAAGCACCTTGTCCTTCTACAGCTAAGGTACATTGGCAGTCAATATAATGGATAGTAAGGCTATTGAATAATGACCTTTTGAATTTAAATACTTTGATATCTGATCAGTGACTCAAATCTACCGATTTATGGTAAGGTTTTAAATATTTAGCAAATATAAGTTTGTGTGGCTGCTGCCTCCAATCATTGATTATGTTGCCTATAGCAGGAGCATTCTCTGGAACATGACCTTTGACCTATATACCAAAATGGAGTTCCATGTCCAGAAATGGAAGACATTGGACTGTCCAGCAAAACGATGAGTTTTTAGCTTTAAAAATAATGTGATTTCCGTAAGACTGAAAAGGTGAGGCCCTACTTGGGTTTACCAGGCTCATCTTTCTACTGTGAATTATTTGAGCACAGGGCTTAATCTTTCCAGCGCACTGTAAGAGCACGGTAAGGTGTGGAGGTTTTTTTTTTTTAAACGTTTGTTTTTAAACTGTTTTAGGTACGACACATTTAGTGAAAGGAGATTCCTCCAGAGCCTGGAAGGATGATGCCATGAAAAGGCTGAAGCGAGAACTGGCCCAAACAAACCCACCAGCCTCAACATTTATCCATGTCAAAATTCCACTAGAGGAAGCTCACTAAAACCACACCAACTCAGGATGTTGCTATTCCAGACATATCCACCCTAAAGTTAGAGACAAAACCCAGGAGATGGTAGGACTGGGAATAACCTCTGTCTGTGAGTGAAAAGAGCCTTGAAGCAATGTGTGTTGATGCAAATTCACCTTTATGTACGCAGACATTCCACCTGCCTTTTTGCATTCGCATTTCTTATTCCATTAATTGT
>OMPB01112945.1:0-11391 GCA_900312615.1 Stylephorus chordatus | reverse complement strand
AGTCCCCCCTCCTCACGATGTCAACTCTCAAGGACTGCTGAGAGCGAGAGGCCCCGGTGTGCAGCCTCTTATGTAGTGCCACCGCGGCGTTCCCCTCCAGGCATTTACCTGAACGGTGAGTTTGTAGGCTGCCGGGTATCTGGGCGTATCGATTGGGGGCTGTGAGATCAAGCAGGAGGGGATGACAGGCAGGAGAGATCACAGGGAGACGACCGAGAATCAATCTCTTCCGCTCTTAAGCCCCCCTCTACAGACCCTAACAAGGCATCTGTCTGACATCTGCCCCGGAAAAACTCCGCTTGAACAGGGAAACATCGACATCCAGAGGCACGTAATGATAAAGGAAAGGTTGTGAACTTTAGAAAATGCCAGCCGGCATAATAACCTAACCAAATTCAGGGGCGCGTATAAAATTCCACATTTAAGCAGCAGGTGTTAAGGCACGGTATGTCAGACATACAGAGTAGATTTTATCTCTTAATAGGCCAAGGAATAATCAGAGTTTATGTTGTATAATAAGCAAACACTAAAGACATTAATCATTGGCGTGATTAAATCGAATTCTAAATCGACAACATCATACGTTTTAATCATTAAAAAATGTAACCCCGTGTACCAAAGTGGATGGTCAGGCCACGTATTTGATTATCCAAATGCAACCCTGTGAGTCTAAATCTAATCTTAATGTTCTTTCTCCTTATTAATTTACGGAAAGAGAGTCTCCTCAGATTATTAAAGGATTCTTCAAGAGATTATTCCCGACTGAAAGATGATGACATGTAAAGATGTCACGGTCACGGCCGTGCCTCCAGTCTATTCCTTGTGTTTCTGCTGTTTCCCTATCTGTGTCTCCTCTCCCCGTGCTCCCTCTGTCTGTCTCCGTGTGTGTTTGTGTTTTGGGCGTGGCACTCCTCTCACTCTCCTGGCTCCCCGCACGGTTACTCGTCAATCTACACACCCGCAAATCCATTTCCTCATCAAGCCCAGCGGTATATATCTACCCCGGTCCTCCAGTCACTCGTCGGCGGATCGTTGCTTCGGCCGGTGTGGTAGATACGGTTCCCGGCCTCTTAGAACGGTGAATTCTGAGTTACTCTCTTGTTGCTTGCAGATCGTTGGATTAATTCTATTGTTTCCCTTCACCACAGACGCCTGCCCTGCCTGCCTACCCTGCTCGCTCTGTTCCCTGCCTTTGCCTGCTGTTATCCTCCCTGCTATTCGCAAACCATTTATCATTTTCATTCTCCTCTGTGTCTGTGTTCTGCGTTTGGGTCCCCCCGCCCCCCCGTTGATCGTTACAAAAGAAGGGAAATATATTTTTGTATTGCAGACAACGGTCTCACTTCCTGGCTTCTTCCTTCCTTCCAAATGTTTCAATAAAACAAATGTTCTTGGCAATGGCAACAGGTAGACATTATTTATTCCCCTATATACATTTCAGTCTTTGTGCAATAAATATGACGAATGACAAAAATATGACGGCACAACATCTGAGTGAGATTTTGACTTTGAACTTTCTTTTTTTATTTCACGTTGGCTGCAGCTCCCGGAATTTCCCTCTTAACAGTTAAATCTCTCTGTCTCTCTTCCTCAGAAGAGGATCTATCTGCAAGATGTATGAATATTGGCTCCTGTGACGACGAGGATGGAGACGATAAGTCCTGACCCCCCGAGTCATCTTGAAGTCATCTTGTTAGGCATAATGACCTATGGGATATCTACACTCATCGTGTATTCTCTACGTAATTGTCCCCATGCTGTGGATAACGGTGGCATTTATTTGTTATTCTGTTATCTATTGTATATAATTACATCCAAATGGAGAATGCTATGATTTACTGGGTGGTCTATTCCAGTTGCGGTATTATTTCCATTGTATCGCACCAGTTCTTATAACTTCCTGTTTGGGAGTCTTCTTTACCCGTCTCCGGATGACATGGCGTCATTTATTTCCCCCCGCTTAGTGTCTGCTACTAGTCACTTTCAGCCCATAACTGTGATTAGGGGGTATTATGTATGAGCTCCACTTGACTTAATTGAGATACTTAGATGACCTGCCAGTTAAAGCGTAACCCAGCACTGGAAATGGCCTCATCACACAAAAGGCACATCCACTTCCAATGGATTTATGGAGCATTTATAGGGAGAAAAGACCATTCACGTTCACCTCTGGGGGATCCGTTTTTCCTCTCGCGCTGCTTTATAACAATAGTTTACAGCTTATCATGCGCTAAAAAACAAAAAAACAAAAACATTTACTTTATGGGTAGCCACGCTTGCGTGGCTGACTGTGACAAGCACGTTTGTTTGTTTGAATGTATCTGTTTAGTGCACCATTTTGATGTTGTTTGATTGAATCCTCTGATTCGGGGATGTGCAGGTTCGACCACAGCGTGAGGTCACAATGACATCAATCCTAATATTATGGTTCAGCATGTACTGCAATTTTATATTGGGTGGAGCGATCACAATAACATCTCCAAAATGAATGTTCATAGATCCTCACATCACATGAAGACGTGTCACTATGAATGTTCATAGATCCTCACATCACATGAAGGGTAGACGTATCACTAGGCATATTTCAATTGATCAGTTTATCGATAATCCATATGAAACCACTTATTAGTCCATTTAATTGTTATGCGTGCAGACTCCTTTTTTATTATAATAAAAGTGCATTTGCGCCACCATACAGGATACACTATATCTAATCACAGCGGCTGTAAAAATCCCAATGTTAAAGGGGCCATTGGACAAGGCAACTTAACACCCAATTGAACAGATTGTACATTTGGACAGGAAATTTGGACAGGAATTATTATATGCTCGCCATCCATCCTTTCACCAGACCGCCTCTGTAAGTGCCAGTCTAGAGTACACCCTGAAATATCCCCCTGGAAGGCAGATGGTGGCGAGGAACAGATAGTAATCTGTATCTGAAAACCGTTTCGAGTCGACTAAGAATAGCTCAGAGCTGTACAGTGATTAAAGACCTCAGCATTACAGTCTGTGACCTTGAAATGTGACACGGGTCATGGAAGGCTGATGTCTAAACTGTTAAACTGAACTTGAACATGGCTTTGTTGGTGTTGAGGGTAGCTTAAGAGCCTACAAATCTATCCGCCGTGACCTCTAAGGCAAAGCAGATTAAGAGAACGATGGGGTGGTGCTATTTCATATCTTCTGATCAGCGAGCAGAAAACAATACAGTCGTTTTTTTTTTTTTTTGTTACGGTTAGGAGGGAAAGGGAGGACCCAAACGCAGGAAGGGACACGGTCGATGTAGTTTAATGGGAAAAAATGTTTATTTATAATCAGAGAATACAGGACGACCGGGCAGGGAAACAGGCAGGACAGGTAAGCAGCATAGACAGGGTAGGCAGGCAAAATAGGACAGGCAGGCAAGGGCAGAGAGGCCTGACGCAACAGGTAGACATAACAGGCAGGCAGGGTAGGTAGATTAGACAGGCAAGGGCAGAGAGGCCTGACGCAACAGGTAGACATAACAGGCAGTATAGGTAGTTTAGACAGGCACGGGCAGGTAGGGTAAGCTGGCAAAGAAGGTAGGCCTGACAGAACAGGCAGGTAAAGCGGGTAGGCCTGACAGAACAGGCAGGTAAAGCAGGTAGGCCTGACAGAACAGACAGACAGGTAAAGCGGATAGGACCAGACTGGTCAAACACTCCAAACAAACAAAACAAACCAACAAAGGAAGTGGACTGACATAAATACTAAAACTAACGAGGGACAGGTGTGACAAGGTTAAGAACAGGAAGTGAAGAGAACTAAAAATGAGCACAGATGAGTAAACTAAAAAAAAAAAAAAAAACAGGAAATGATAAATAAATTACACACACAGGATTCATGACAGTTTCTAGAACAGCCCTTTCTTCTGAGAAGACAGATGCTAGCCAATTGGACCAAAAGTAACAATACAGAGAGAGAGAGAGAAAAAAAAAACCAAGACAATTAAAATGTGCATGGATTTTCAGTCTACTGGGCATTTGTTCTTGCCTTTTTGTTTTGTTGAATGCAGGTGTTTTTCTGTACACTGATTAACATATGAATGAGGAAACAGTCGCCATGTCCTGCAGTCGCACAATTATATCGCTAAACAATTCAAAACGACAACACAAGTTGCTGTTTTTTCCCCCTGCTACAATACTTACCACAGCAATGCCACAGGGTCAACACAGCACAGGAGGTTAAACGGTGTGTGCATTTCTGTGGTTGAGGGGGCATGCCACATACGTGCGTACGTGGTTACATCATGGAGGTATTAAAGGCAGATTGCAAAGGGGAGCCTGTGATGCTCCGGCCCTCACCCGGCAGAGAGCTGCTCCTCTCACTACCCGCTGCAGAGCATTACTGTCCAGTGGGCGCCTCGCCCCGCAGCCTGCAAGATTAACACCGGTCGACACACAAAGTGCAGATTAAAAAAAGAAGTTATTTGCCGCAATTTCTTGAGCGGTCGTCAGAAACTGGGCAGGGCATCAGGGTAAGTGGGGGGGTTGGAAAAACAAGCCGTAGCCCGAATAAATCTACACACGGGATCAGCAAGGGGTTGAGGGTTGTCACTTCAGCCTCCACCGCTGGCGTTGAGTAGAAACCAATAGGCCTATCGAAACCCAGGGGTGTGTGTGGCAGGGTGTTGTTAAAAGCAATATGGTCTCAGGAATGGATATGCCAACGTGGAGAGGTTTAAGAGGACTTCATTAATGGAACACATTCCTCTGTGTCTCTGTGGCCGGACTTGCAGTAAATTGGCTTTAGAATCAATGAAGTAATGGCGCAGGCTGTGATTGTGTTCCCTCACAGCGGAGGCTGTGTCCTTGGGTTTTGCCCGGTTTCCCCCACCATTATGCCTCTTCAAAGGCGTAATCAGTAATCCGAAACTTAAACAAGCCGGCCCTAACAAGGTGAAGTAAGACATTTTTCTTCAAACTGATTGAAAGATCTCTTATCAGGGGGCTTGAGTGAATGGATCAATTAATGGATGGGTGAATTAATCAATTGTGAAGCTTGGGCCTCACCAAGCTTCTATTCCCAAGTCTGATTTCACACACAATTTTGCTGTCGTGCATCTATTTTCTGATTTTTAGGCCAGCGAAGGGTCTGAATCGGTGCAAAGCACGGTCAATTCTTTCTGACACGCCAGTAATTTAAATTGGGTCACGTGTCATGGCAGTTCACAGAAACACATGGGTTGTGAGTCTCTGTGGCAGAAATGTGGGTAGAAAAGTGAAGATGAACATACATACTGTATGAGCAGGTTTTGCAGGGATTAATCTGTCAGGTAGAGATTATACAACATGAGAGTCACAAACTTGCAAGGTGTTTTGGGTTTCACAGACAAGTGTCATATTTGTACGGATCACAGTATAAAACATAATTTCATATTGTACCAATAACCAATTTTGGATCCATAATTGACAAAATCTGGAATATCTGACTGTCTACCTACCTATGATGCAAATAAATAAAAATGAACAAATAAACAATGGTTAAAGAATACTCGTATCGCTTTGATAAAAACATTTCCTCACACACTCTGTCAGACGTTTGACGGAGTGTGTGAGCGTGCTTCTGCTTCCAACATTAGTTAGGGAAACCACAGTGTTCAATTAGCAATGTCTTTCACTGTACAGTACGCCAGAATACATGAATAATAAACAAACCTTTCAATATATTTACAATAGCTGTGCCACAATGAGAACCCTCAGTTAGTTAGTTAGTCCTACAAATGAAAATTACTTTAAAAGTTACCTTTTAGTTTTTGTCCCTCACCCCGTCATACACTACAGCAAGCAAACCCTCAGAGACATGAGGCGGCTACAACTCGATGGTGAGCAGGTGTGACGGAGGATGGAGGATGGAGTAAAGCCATGTGATCGCACTTAGCGACTGAACAAAAACTAGAGCGCAGCTCAAATTTATGCAAATGTGCAGCGACAAGACGACAGACAAAATGTGGGATTGTCTATGCTCATGTTAATATTTTGTGTTTTTATATTCTAGGTAAAATATATTATTCTCTTACAGTTTAATATTGTAATGTAGTTAGATTCGTATTTTTTGTATTAATAAGCTGTGTCAAAGAACTGTGAAAGCAATATGCTGGATTGTGTTTATATATCTGCATTTCAGAGATCGTGTGTTAAATGTTTTTTAAGATTACCTCATATCCGGTTTGGACAGGAAGGGATGATATATGAAATGTAAATCGTGAAGTGTAGAATGTTTCGTTTTATGAATAATTATGAAACATGTATTAGTCAAAGAAATAATATTAATACTATGCATTACATGAGAGAAGAACAGTTCGAAATAATTACATGTAGTACAGAGTTAGAGTAGGGTTACAGGTGTTCGGATTGGACGAGAAGAAGAAGATGACGCCATTGGATGAAGAGAGTGAAGACACTTCCTGGAAACATGACACCACCTTGTCATATGCTATAAAAGACTGGTCTGTGAAGGAAAATGGTCTCTTTCTGTGTTGGCAATTTTCCAGAACTGTCACAAGAGAGAGCTCAGCTGATCAACATTGTATTAATTAATTGTTTACCATTTTGTATTAAATCATTTTTGAATAGTTAGAAGTAGTTTGGTTGACTTTTTAAAGCTAGCTGGAGTTAAGGTTAGAAAAACCTTGACAATGCGATAGGGGCCTGGAAGTCTAACAATGAGCAAACAAACACATCTGTCTAAACTTACTCACTCAGTGTGCTGATACGGGCAAGGGAGTCGATGGGCTCAGGTTGCCCCCTAAACAGGTCTGAGACAGATTAACGTCTCCAGATATCCAGCACGGTGGAACCGGGCCGTCGGTGGCCCAGATGCCAGGAAAGTGAGACAGGATGTCAGCCTTTCCCTGGTGCTCTGCGGAACAAATCCTTTCTGTAAGATATCATGCGCCAACAGCCCTTCTCTGGCTCTTTGATGTCTGTCTTCAGGAGCTGGCATGGGTGCTAATGTGTGCGCCAACGTGCACTGGTATCCAGCATGGCGTAGAGGTCTATTACAAATAAAGTAAAGATCTGGTCTTGGGGAAACGGAGAACAGATTAGTGGGAAGCATGGAAACGACTGACGGATATGGCAAATCTGTCACTGATCAACTGAATCAGCAGCTGTGTTCCATCCAGGAAGATTCTGCCATTCCCCAATCAAAAAGCCTACATTTCCACCAAACGTAGAGAAAGGAGGGTTGCTTTCAAGTCGGGCGACACAGAGCTCTACAAAAAAAGCAGCTACTCCTTGGAAAAGCCCATCAAAACAGCATAAAAAAGGACTACATGACCAGGTTGGAGAGCCAATACAGTAGCTCTGACTCCAGGCGTATGTGGCAGGGACTGCAGGCTATCACGGATTACAAAGGGAGGTCTGCGGAAATCTCCACAGCCGACACATCACTCCCTGACAACCTGAACACTTTCTAAGCGAGATTTGATCGCCCGGAAAGCTCCAGGTCCTGACGGCAGACCACCCCGGGTCATCAAAACATACACTACACAGCTGGCTCCTGTCTTCACAGATATTTTCAAAACCTTGCTGACACAGCGTGCCATCCCTGGGTGCTTTAAAATGACTACTATAGTGCCAATACTGAAGAAAACTAAGATGACTAGTCTGAATGACTACCGCCCGGTGGCGCTCACCGCTCCAGGGAGCGCCACTGACAGTTTCTTTAGACAGAGCAAACAGGTCTGTGGATGATGCCATTTCACACATGACTGTACAGCCAAACAAAGCAGGAACCACCTCATTAAATTTGCGGATGACACCACAGTGATTGGTCTGATCTCCTCCAATGATGAGTCAGCCTACAGGCAGGACATAGTGCTGTGGTGTCAGGACAATAACCTGGCCCTGAACGTCAACAAAACGAAGGAGGCAATTGTTCAGAAAAATAAAAGGGAGCCACTCCCCCATCACCATCGAGGGAAAGGAACAGAAGTAGAGTCAACTGCTTCAGGTTCCTGGGGATGCAGATCTCCGATGACCTCGCCTGAACACCGAAGCCATCCTGAAGAAAGCCCAACAGCACCTCTACTTCCTGAGATGCCTGCGGAGATGGGGCATGAGCACCCTGACGCTTGTAAACTTTTTCCACAGCATCATAGGGAGTTTTCTTTACCGAGGGCATCACAGTATGGTATGGCAACACCACTGCTCAGGACAGGAAGGCCATCCAGAGGGTTATAGGAACAGAGTGGAGCTACCACAAATCAGTGACCTCTACATAACGCTGTCAAAAGAGCCAGGTCCATCATTATGGACAAACACCACTAGGGTTGGGTATCGTTTGAATTTTATCGATTCCGGTTTCGGTTCTGCTTATCGATTCCGGTTCTTTTCGATTCCGAGTTTCGATTCCAATATGATAAAAAAAGGTGAAATGCTTATCAAAAATATCTTTATTAGTTTAAGCATTAACTGAACATTAACAAAGTAAATACATACAATAAAAACTCACAGACGTACATTAAAAAAACTTAAAGTGCTGTCTCCGCCGGTTCATTTATAGCACAATTTTAAAATTCTGCGTATATCTGGAAAGTATTCAACAGTAATCAGTGACATAAGATATTTGACACATCAATGACGTAATTTGAGCATCTGTGTGAGGAGCAGGGGCCAAAAAACGGGACAACCAATCCAATGTGAGCCCTTCACCTTTGATTGGACGACCCATCTGTCAGTCAAACTGCAAACTCAATGTGCACGCATTAGGCATGCACATTGAGTTTGGTTTCGGTTTCGGGGCCATCTTTGATTGGGGAGGGGGCGTTACTTAGACCGTTGGTGGATTCAAAATGTTTTCTAAGTGCTGCTAAAGAGGCAGCCAGCAGAGACAGCACCTTTAAATGAATAATAGATAAGGATCAATTTAGAGCAGTTAAACGTACTACTAGTTGTAAATGCAGTAGTAAATACAAAAAAATACAGTACAAAAAAATACAACAAACCATAAAAATAGAATAGAACATAAAAACTATAAGATAGATAGATAACAATGCTCCTCCATGCTGAAGTTTTGGCATTTATATCTTTGTAAATGTTGAGTACGTGTAAAACGTGAGATGGCCAGAGAAGGCATATATCAAGTTCTCGTCCATTTCTTCCCGCATCGTAGAGACAAAACGTACATCTACACATGTGGCTTGCCAAAAACAAAATGCACCGCATATGCATCAACGCATTTGGTGTGTTCTAGGTGAAAGCCAACGAACACTCAATCCGTTTGACCCAACTTGGGTCAAACGGATTGCCCTATGGGTATGCGCGTGCGTGAGAACGCACGAGCACTAAACTTTTTACATGCACCAATCAGCTAGGGCCACGCCCCCACTCTTTCAGCGACAACCAAGCTAAATAACGAAGATGAAGAAATCAACGATGGAGAAGATCGACGGCCCCTTTAATGTTAACTATATGCAGGGGGCACGTTGTAACAGAGCATTACAATGTGCCCTATGCTATACTTGTTACACTTATGCGTGGCTCAGAGTTTCTGTTGGATAGTGTTATATACTCTGTTATAACCTACAAGACTGTGATTTAAAAAACACCTATTTGAAATCTGTGGCATACACACATAATTAATTAATTGAAAAACACTTTGATGAAAAAAAAATTACTTTTGTAGTGGTAAATCAAGGTTTCTTAAAAAAAAAATTATTCCTGCCTACCAATCTTCATAGTCAGTCATACTGAATCACTGTGACATGTAGTTCAGAGAAAATACATAATTCTTGCTCCAGTGTAACTACGTAAAATGTCCATGTTACAACTAGCCCCGCATTAAGTTGTGCCCCAGTCTCCCCTACTGTTTTGTCTAGCTGAATGCTATTGTGTATCACACTGAGCTTTTTAGATACAGATTTCAACAGCAGGTAAATGTTTACTGGGAAAAGCCAATATTGTACAATAGCCCTACTGTAGTACACAGAAAAAGGATATGCACATTTGTATGTATACAGTACATCTATTTTTGTAGCAATGTGTTACATGTAAACAGAAAATCTACTGTAGCTGCCATCACAACCATGTCATTAATGGAATATACATGTGCGTCTGACAGATTTTGACAATTGAATGGATCAAATTATAGACAATTGTAATTACTCGTTTGCACATGTGCCAAAACACGTGCACTTTGCTTAAATTAATAAGAAATTCAAATATGTTACTTAATTTGTTACTTATTTTGAAAAAAAAAACACGATTGAGCCAAAGCGATTGAGAAAAACTGTAAAGCCGTCAACCGATGATAGTCATTACGAAAGCCAAGTGTTGTTCATGTGTCGCGGTCTATGTATCTCTGATACTCTAGCAGTCTAGAGAGGGGTGGTAATGGTTTCGTTCCGACTGGAACTATGAACTGTACCTTTCATGTGACCTTTGCTACCGCAGCAAACAGCACACATTCCTTAATACTCCGGAATACTCCGGGACCAAAACACGCATGTGACAGAATCAATCCTTCATTTCAGTCGGGTATACTACAGACATGTTGCCTTTCACATGGTGGTCCAACACAGAACAGGGGCTTTCTTAATGTTCCCAGAGAATGCTACGGCATCCAAGCCATATGGGACAAATTTATGTGATGTAGGGACTTCCTGTGGTGGTTCTCATGGCGATCTGACAGCGGCATGCGCCCCCATCATATGGGAGAAGTCAGGAAGAGGAACAATGAATGATTTGGAATTAGGGGTTAATCATTTATCAGAAAATTCACATATTTCCCAACTGGAATTCCCTCTCCGTACTTGATATTAACACTTTTCCCATGCATAATGTGGTAGATACATTTAGTCCCCGCAGGGTGAACGCAGCTTACTGCACTCAAAGCTGCTGTCATTCGTCCCCTCCTCAAGAAGCCCACCCTGGACCCAGAGGTCCTCGCAAACTACAGGCCTATTTCAAATCTGCCCTTTCTGTCAAAGGTACTAGATAAAACAGTTGCCTCTCAGCTTCAGGACCATCTCAAACGTAACAATCTCTCTCTCTCTCTCTCTCTCTCTCTCTCTCTCTCTCTCTCTCTCTCTTTCTCTCTTTCTCTATAACTGCGTCTCTCCCTCATTTTTATTGTCGTTCCTGAACCCGAAATGGTGCCAGATATCAGCTTTGAGCGTTTCGGGTGTTTTCAAAGCCGGGGCTCGCTAACGCTAACGCTAGTATCCGACGCCATGCTGTTTGTTGTGAAGTAACTTCACCAACTTTACGCGCCTGCGTGAATTCAATGACGAACTAGTGGGGTTAAAGTTCACCGCGGAGGGGGAAGGGGCGGGAAGAATCGATCTTTTGACGTACGAATCGATCTAAAGGAATTACAATGAGAATCGATTCAGAATCGGAGAATCGATTTTTTCAACACAGG
>OMPB01112923.1:0-11310 GCA_900312615.1 Stylephorus chordatus | reverse complement strand
GATATAATATATAAATAATAATATAATAATATAAATTATCTTTTGATACTTTTTTATTTAAATGAAGCGACTCATTTCTCATCCCCCGATCTGCATCGTCAGAATGAATGCCATTCCTTCCGTCAGAGCCCCAGGGTTACCTCGTCATTGACGGTGACATAGAGGGCTTCATTCGCGGCGCTACCGAAGACGCAGGCCTGGCGGATGAGACGCAGCTCCTCGGGGGGTAGGAGGGCAAACACTGGCCACTTCCCCACGTCCAGCATGCTAAACAGCTAGCGGAGGAGCAGAAAAACGCACTCAAAACACAAGTGGATAAAACACAAAGTCACGATAACAAACGGCCATTAAAGTAGCACTCTAGTGATATGAGTTTCAAATCAGAATCTGATATGTTACGGGGCTTGCGAACAAGGAACGAGTATTTTAAACGTGCTCTCACTAAGACTAAAGTCCTTCATTGGCTTCTGAGAGCTGAACTTTGTTACATTTTACCGATCAACCTTGTCTGGGTAGTACTTGCATAGACCCAGTTATCCTTGGATCCTTGGATAACTGGGACATGCCGAGTTCTGCTTCCCTCCTTGAAGGTTACCTACACTGCCTAAACTTTCTCCTCAACCTCCTGAGACACAGTGACAGCAGTGATGGAAGAAGTACTCAGATCCTTTATTTAAGTAAAAGTACCAATACAGCGATGTAAAAATACTCCCATTAAAAGTAAAAGTCCTGCATGAAACATCCTACTTAACTAAAAGTATTGGCAGGAAAATGTACTTAAAGTTTAAAGTATTAAAGTAAAAGGTACTGGTTTGTTCCCTCTGACTGAGAAGTTTAGAGGGAAATCACTTTCAAGTTTAGAGGGAAGTCACATTTCATCTGAAATGTGACCCCGACTACACGCTGTTTTTTGTAAGAAGTCAAAACGGTTGGAAACCACTGGTTTACTCATTAACAATGTGTTTAAAAGGTTGTTATATTATCTATTGTGTCAAATCTTCACCTGAAAAGCAACTAGTAACTAAAGCCATCAGATAAATGTTGTGGAGTAGAAAGTACAACATTTCCCTCTGAAATGTAGTGGAGAGGAATTATAAAGTAGCTTAAAGTGGAAATATTCAAGTAAAGTACAGTAAAGTACCTCAAAATTGTATTTAAGTGCAGTACTTGAGTAAATGTACCTAGTTACTTTCCACCACTGAGTGACAGATGGTCCACTTGTGGGGTCTGTCTGAGGTCAACTACACCAGAACTCCTCACCCTGTCATGGAATGTGATGCCATTACTCAAAAAACACCGTTTCGCATATTATCCAGTCAATCTTGTTCTTTATGAAATTACCCACACACCCTGTCCCCATGTCCCCATCCACTGACAGAACAACACATTCAAGATCATCTCTGCGCTGAGAAAGGGGCAGATAAAACCGCCATCAACTTTCAGGGAAAATGTCTACTTATAATCATTTAATGCTTAAAATGTCCTTTCAATAGCACTCTTTTAAGACATGGAGAAAATCGTCACCATATATGCAAACAAATGCCACACCGACATGCAAATCGCAGAGTAAATACCAGAGTAAAAAAAGTATTGTCGGTAACATAAACCAGTTTTAATATATGAATTGGGTGTTATGACTGATATCATGCCAACACACTCTGGTTTAGGATAAAAAAACGCCCCATTTAGGTTGGCATTAGGAAGAAACGTAGAAAACTATACCATACAATAACAGCAAAGGGAGGAGAAAATATAGGAGATCTCACAAATCAGATTGCAGAAATCAAATCAAATGAATACACAGCACTACGAATTTGGCAGGTTATAACGTGAATGACAACAAATGATAACAGTTTACGAGAACTAACAGCGATGGGAACACGAAACATCACGGTACATTTTACTTTTTAACAGGATTACCTTGTTGTTGTACACTGGTGTTCAGCGGTCGAGGTCGAGTTCACATAGATCTTCGCGATTCCCCAGCAAACATTTTATTTTATTTTTGTAAACAAAGTTTCACACGAAACCATCCCTACGGTGACATGTTGACGCCATGGTCGACGTGAGCTTCAATCCTGCTGCTAAGCTAACCAAACTGATACTGTTGTGCAGCAAATCAGCCCACACTCGCATACGTTGCTTCCGGTCAACAACAAAAAAAAATATATATTTTTTTTAAATATATATATATATTTTTGTTTTTGTTTTAGTTTTATTGAAGAATATTCAAATATAATACAAACATTGCAGACATGTACTCAATATAACAATATACAAAAGCTAGGACAATAAGTTGAAATAAATAATAATATAAAGAGAAGTAAAGAGATAAATAGATAATAAGAGAAATAGAAAAGTGTAAAATAAAAATAAGACAGTGTATCATTCTTCCTTAATGAAATCAGCATACATTTTGACAGTACTAATACTTTTTTTTGTGTCTATAAGTTTAAGACTCTTAATCTATTCTTTAAATTCACATTAAAAAAAAAAACAATGAAGTTAGGGGTAACTTTTGTTACTTTGCATTTGTGTATATGCAATTTACCATGAAGAATCAACAAGTTAACCATAGATTCAACATTATGTTTATCATATTCCAAATATGTAATGACCGTTTTACATTTGATTTTAATATTAAGGTTAGTTTTGCATAATACAAAATCCATCATTCGAGTGCAAAATGTAAGTGAATGTTCACAATGGTAAAATAGATTCTGGTTCGTCATTACAAAATCCACATTTGTGCTTCCGGTCAAAAGATGCTTCTTCGTCACGTGTCGGGGCAGCGACAGCGCTGTCAGATTTAAATAACTGTGCTATGTGAAATGATCTATGATGTATTTAGGAGTAACATCAGGTGAAAACCATAGACTGTATGGTGAAAACACAGACAGGTAGCCAGTTGGGATGACACGTAGCAGGCCTGCCTGTTCTGCTATACATGTTTGGTTTTTTTTAAATCCATTTTTATATATGTATTTAAGAATAATCCTTTATTTGTCTCACAGGTGCAAACATGCAGTGAACACACACGCATGCAGGGAGTGGTGACCGCCGAACACAGACAGGGAGGGTATCTGGAGAAATGTGTCTATTTCCCCATCCACGCTGTCCTTCCTCCAGGGCAGTGTATCAGTGGGCAGCTTCCATCGGTGCCCAGGGACCAGTTCCAGACATACGTGGTCAGGACAGGAGAGTTCTGCATGTTTTTAGTTTAGGTTCTTTATATATATATATATATATATATATATATATATATGAGGAGATCCATGCATCCATCCATGTGAACGCCGACAGACCTGGGGAGAACGTGGAGACCCCCCCAGTGTCACCAGCGGGAATCGAACCCAGGACCTTCTTGCTGTGAGACGTGGCTCACAAAGTAAATGTTTGTTTTCCATGCCAATGAAGCTCTTTGAATTGAATAGATTAATATATCGACAGATAAAGGCCTAATATGAAAAGGGCATATATGACCCTATTTCGTTTATGCAGGATATGGATCGTCGCGTAAGAGAAGTGCACGTCGTGTATTAATTTACAATGGCCACTAGGTAGAGCTGAAATACTCGCGATGTCAGGAGACTGAGTGGACTAATCCTTTTACGAAATAATATTATTTACACTCATGGATTAGCATTAAGCAAAACATAAACGGAGTACTCCAGATAGAGCACATTAAGGTCTCATTTAATGCAGAGTCTCTGTTACGTTTGCGCGAATAAATGCATGTTGCTTTATTAAAGCGTCAATTAATTCGTGCATTGGAAATCGGGTTACCGTGCTCGCAACCAGATTGCCATAGGTAGCAAAATGTTTGTTGTTAAAAATAGAATACTGTAGACACAAATAAAGACTGTGGCCGAAACTAATGACAGTTTGTGAGATCCTATATGGGTCCCTACCCTACACCCTCGTCTACTGAGATCAATTTCTGGAAGCAGTGGTAACAAGGTAGTAGGCTACAACAAGGTACAAGGGTCTTTATTTGTCAGATGCATAACAGCAACTGGACAGTCATGTTAGCAATGAAATGCTTATCTCCCGAGCTCACAGACAAGAAAGATAAAATATGAAATAGAAATAAAATAAAAAGAATAAAATAAAAAAGATAAATATAACATAGGATAAATAGGATGAGTGTATTAGAACACGTATTATACAAAAACTAACTAAAATAGAATAAGGATAAAAACATTTAAATGAAGAATAAATATAAAATATAAAGTTAAGAGCAAAATGTTTGTAGGTGCAAAGGTGCAGAAGAGATGCATCTGGGGATAGAAGGTGCGTAGTTGGATAGGTCATAGGGACATCTATGCCACACCTGCCCGGTGCCCACGAACACTGTCCGTTCACGATGACGCAAAGACAATGTACCATAAAGATAACTAAATAATATTGACTCCATCACGCCTTGCTGACTTCTCCATGGACCCTAAGTAGCTATTACTGAAGACGGAAATCCTGTCCCTCGCGCTCTTGGAAGTAACGATGATTCGGCGCAATGCGCATGCGCATGCGGACTTGTAAGCGATGGCGACATTCCAGCCTTTTATGCTCGGAGCTGGGTTGGATAAAAAGTTACTCGATACGATTGGCAACTGAGATAACCGCGACAACTCGTCCGAGGCGTTGCTTTAGCTAGCTAGTCAAGGCGGATCTATTTCAGCGCCGTCTCATGAGACCGTGCGCCGTAGCGAGCTCGAGAAAGCGCATCTTCTCGCTTGAGCAAAACATTAGCCCAGTTAGCATTAGCATGTCACAGTTGCCTTCTCTGATGTTTTTAGGGTAGGCTGCTCGGTATAAGCTATCCATCTCAGGTGGTGCTGAAAAGGAAACTCCGTCACCCCCCCGACCGCCACTTTTGGGGAGAAGTGTCGTAGGTTTTCTCCCCCGTTGTTGTATCGGCGAGAGACCCAGTCAAGAGTGCTGCTGTGGTGCCCGACTGAGTAAGTAATTCTCCCCCTGACGCTGAACACTATCCTCCGCAGTGGTGACGTTAAAAGTCGCGAAATGCTACAAGTGTTAGCTTGGAGGGAGGGGGGGGGTGTTTGTGTTATACAACGAGCTGCCCTAAACAGACCTGCACCTGCAGCGCAAATATTTGCCCGTTTACCTGATATCAGAACACACCGGAGCGTCAGCGTTGGCAGAGGTTAGGTAACACTGTTCATGTACCCATGTGGCAAAGCTTTCCATTAATAGGTCGATAAACTCGGCGTAATGTAAGCGTAAATACAAAAGTACTTCTGGAGATATTCCTGCAGAGCTCCTGTAACACCAACTAGTCACTGCTGTTTAGAAGCATCCGCCTTACATCGACACGATTCCATTTCATTTCACGTTTCATAATCATTTCCCTGTTTAATCTGTGAACCATTAAGATAAGCACAAAAGAGAACACTGAGCATGTAAAACGGTTTGATAGGTTTAATTTTACCCCCCCCCCTCGGGGTTCCCCTTTCACACCAGAATCGCAACTGAGAAACATCTGTTTTCATGATGCCTTTTGCAGTTTTAGTCACATTCATTTTCGATGTGCAGTGACGTGCGAATTCTTTCCTCCAGTCGATTTGAGAGGTCTTTTATTTTAATGTTATAAAGTTCGAACTTCATAGAAGTACATTTCCTCAGACACAGGTGAGCTGAGCACGCCTAATATTGTTTAACCAGTTATTTCACAGTGACGTATAATACATTTTCAACAGTGTTAACCATGCCATTTAAAATTCGCTGATCACTTTTTCAACGTGTGTTTTATTGCTGAACACATCACAAGACCAATGATGGCTGTCAAGTATGTCACGACTACAGTATGATGGCCTCATTGGCTGAACCCTTATTCTTTCATTGAGAGCACAATGGCCCCTGCATTCTAAATTGTACTAATTGTCTCAGTAAGATATATTATTTGCTCTGTCCTGTGCTCATTATACCTCATTTGCCATTTAGAATAGCTATCCTGAAGCATTTGTGGTATCTAATTGTCAATTTTAATTGTAATAATTAGTTGCCTTTAATTTAAGACTGTCAGTAGCTTTGCTACTGGATGTGTCTGCCTGGGGTCCACCGTGGGTCCACTGTGTCTGTATCCGGGGCTCTACTGACTCTGTATCTGTATCTGCGTCTTTATCTGGTGCTCTACTGACTGTATCTGGTGCTCTACTGACTGTATCTGTGTCTGTAGCTGGGCTCTACTGACTGTGTCTGTATCTGTCTGTATCTGGTGCTCTACTGACTGTAGTTGTGTCTGTATCTGGTGCTCTGACTGACTGTGTCTGTATCTGTGTGGCCTACTACTACTATTGGCCTCCTCCAGATCCATCTGGAAACAATATACTAATCTCACCCTGCTCCCTTACAGTAGCAACGGTGCTCTCAAATCCAGCTCCATTGACCATTGTAAACTGACTTTGTTTAAGCCCAAGGAGGGGAGGGGCCAAAGCTGTCAGATAAGCCAGATCACTGCCTGCTTCAGCAGCGCATGCGCTGCCTGGACTGGTAATTAAGTTCAAGGACACGTGCGTCTCTTCTCCCTTACCCCTCTGTTACCTCCACTCTGTTGTTGTTTCTTTAATGTTACTTCATTTAACATTTCAAAGGCAGTGTGGTCATTGGCGTTGAATTCCTCGCAAACGTTTAATGGATGCGATTACCACAACGAGTCAAGCTGCTGCTTGAGGAACGGTCTGGTCGCCTGGGTGAAGGTGCTGACATTTTCTTCTGTGTTTCAGTCCGTTATTTCATCAAGCCACACACACACACACACACACACACACACACACAGTGTCTCCCTTTTTCCAATAGTGTCAAAACAAGATAACGTTAACATACTGCTTGCAGCATTTCCCTTTAAGTGAGACGAATTGCATTAACAACCATCTGTGACAGATGGTCATTCATCAGCTCCTGCACCCATTTCTTCTCACTGAAAGACATAAAAAGAAAGCAGATTTCACTTTATTGTTGGATTGATTGAGGCTGATAAGTTATAACTGGTCTGTTTGATTAGGCACAAAAAAAACACACTACTACGCTAGAACTCAATATGACTTCCTATGAGCAACCTGGTGCGCTTGATTTTCAGCTGTAGGGATGCATCCAGGAATGCTTAACCGCTCTGAGCAACGTTACCTCTAATGCTGCCTCTAATGCTACCTCTATTGACCTCTAATGCTACCTCTAATGCTACCTCTAACTCTAATGCTACCTCTAATGCTACCTCTATTGACCTCTAATGCTGCCTCTAATGCTACCTCTAACTCTAATGCTACCTCTTTTTACCTTTAATGCTACCTCTATTCCTACCTCTAACTCTAATGATGCCTCTAATGCTACCTCTAACTCTAACGCTACCTCTATTCCTACCTCTAACTCTAATGATGCCTCTAATGCTACCTCTAACTCTAATGCTACCTCTATTCCTACCTCTAACTCTAATGCTGCCTCTAATGCTACCTCTATTCCTACCTCTAACTAATGCTGCCTCTAATGCTACCTCTATTCCTACCTCTAACTCTAATGCTGCCTCTAGTGCTACCTCTATTCCTACCTCTAACTCTAATACTGCCTCTAACTAATGCTACCTCTAACTTTAATGCTGCCTCTAACTAATGCTACCTCTAACTCTATTGCTGCCTCTAACTAATGCTACCTCTAACTCTAATGCTGCCTCTAATGCTACCTCTAATTCTAATGCTACCTCTAACTAGTGCTGGGCGATATGGCCAAAAATGTTATCACATTTTTCACATCACTTGATATAGGTAATTATCTCGATATACATGAAATAATTATTTCTGTCATGTTTAAAGGCTATTTATGTGGTGCTTTTCACATTTATTGTGGCACAAATTGATGGCTCAGAAGTATTTTTTTACAGTAAAGAAGTTCCTTTACACTTTGGCTTAAATGACCTTGTCACATGACTGAATTATGGATTCATGAATCCAGAAATGAATGTGATGAGCAAAGAGGCAACAATATGAAAATGGTACCTCACCATACTTCTTCTCAAAATGAAACACTTATCCCAGTATTTACCTAATGCCATGCATAATAGAGGAGCTTTCACAAGGATGCAACGCTATAGAGCCAGTGCAGTGGACGCCATTTTGGAAGGTATCCTGTAGGCACCGGTAGGTAAACAAAGAAAAAATAGTTTGGACATAGTGACATCTTGAGGCAAAAGAAAAACAGTAAAATTGACGGAGAAGCGGAGAGATGGAGAAGTGAGCAGAGAAAGGAAAGGGGGCGTACCTTGAGAAATTAAACGGCTGTGCAAAGAGAAATTATTTGGAAAAGAAACAAGGACGATAAACAACGTAGATCCCTACGACTTGCATGTGCAAAACTGGATTACAGACCCAGACGCACTACCTCTGCTCTCATACCTTGACTTTGTGAACTATCTTGTTTATGGACTGAGTGCTTACAGTTTAAGCAAATTAAAAAAGTCCTTAGAAGCCCATGAGCAGTTTTGCAGTGGCTGGGTGCAAGATCTGCAAATTCACAAGCCAGCCGACTCCGGGAGCAGCCATACACGCAAGGGTCTTTACGCACTTGTCTTTACAAAAAACGTCGCACTAGCTACCCCTGTAAGATGAATATGTTCTCTGCATATGGAAATGCAGAGAACACACAGTCTTTGACTTAGGAATCCTTTCAAAGTTTACAAAAGACAGCCGACCACCGAGCCAATCCTGGATAAATGGCCGCTACTCAATGCGTGATGTCAACTTCACGGGCTCTATAGGGGATGTGTTTTGTTTTTTTACAATTGGGCTATGCTGCGCTTGCCACTAGCCGTTAGGGGTTGCACGACTTCTGATTTTTTCAAGTCGACTTTTCTATCAAAAAAGTCGACATATCGTCGACGCATCGTTGATGACGTCATCACACACGCACCCGCAAAAAAACAGATAGAATGGGCTGTCCAAAAATGAGCAACTTGTGTTGACAAAGATCTCTGTATACATTAATCACTTACAGTAGTGACATCGACGCGTCGATAAGTCGACTTTTCTGTGCAAGCCCTACTAGCCGTATGACCTCTTGACCCTTTTGGGCGCTGTAATTCTTTCTGTAATTGAATTGATCAGTGAGATTTGATCGTGAGATTTTGTGTTAAGGACGAAACCTCCACAGTAATGGAATGGTGCAGGAATGAGTCCTAAAACCCGGAAATGAGTTAGCATTTTTGCACTTACGGCTCCATCGTCTTAGAAGTCAATGTTTTTTTTTTTTTGGGTAGATGCCTGAAATAAGGTCTGTGCTTAACACAAGCTTAAGAGATGTTCACGTTTTGTTCTACGACATAAAATATGTCAGTAAATACCCCACTTGTGAATTTTGAACCTTGTGGCTAAATGAGACTACAAAATGAGATGAAATCAAATTGCAAGTTGGAGGCTTAGTTGGAGGTGTAGTTCGTTTATAACCTAATGTTAGCTTTTTACTTCTGGTGATTGCATTTACGCTTCAAAAATCATAAAAGTGGTGTTCATTTGTGGAGATTATTTTGCTGAACAAAACGCTTTGAGTGGCGTAAGCTTTTCTTTGCCACAGAGCTTATTTTCTGCAACAAAACAAAATCCAATGGAAAATGCAATGCTAACTTCCGACTCGGCCTACAAAAACACATCATCCCTGCACCACTCTCCGAGGGAGGCGTTGAGAGTCTGTAATGTCTCTCGTGATCTCTCAGGACTTGAAATACAAAATCTTACCCAACCCCCCCCCCTTTCCAGTCATGGGAAAACAGGAAGTTGAAAAGAATGGCAGGTGTCTGGGAAAAGACCTTGACATAGTGACACCTAAAGTACATGGTTTTATTAGGTACAATGTTTGCTCCTTTAAGCGCTTTGACGCTAAATTATACGTTAGGTCATGGTGCTTTACACCATAGCTGATTCCTTGTGCACGTTCACGGGCACTGGGTGTATGCATCTCTTAAGAGTGGTAACATGTTGGTCTCGGTGGTGTATGTGGGATTGTTGTTGTTCATTAATGTTGTTATTGTGAGATAAGCTACAGGAACATACGGTGGCAATAAGAAAAGGCTTTTGGGAACAGAAAGGCATTTTCCTGCGATAGTATTTCACCATTAATGCCCTGTATGATTGTATTTATGTTTTAATACGGTATGAAATTGCATTATTTTTAACACAATGTAACTTTTCTTCATTACTGTACAATATAGTTAGTATATGTAGTTGTTTTGATTGTTATGTACCTGTGATGAATTATGATGCAGTATGTATGTAATTGTCTCCACTATAACAAAAATGGATCTTTTATTATGGGACATAGAATGTGTTTGTAGTGATTGTAAGTCACCCTAACGCAGCGTGTGTGTGTGTGTGTGTGTGTGTGTGTGTGTGTGTGTGTGTGTGTGTGTGTGTCTGTGATTGATTACATTGGCATTACGGGGCTTTGGAGATGTCTCGATCACCACGGCAACAGGCCCCACCTAGTGTGATGGCCTCCTAGCTCTCCTTCATTGTTACCTCCATATACTTCAGTAGTGTGCTGAAAGAGGTCATAGCCGTCCAGGTCTGGGTTCCACCCGACTACGCAGGCTGGTTTCTATGCCTAACGCAGCATCAGATTCAGGGGGAGGAGTTCTAATCAGCTGGTGCTCTAATTGGTTGAAAATGAAAACCCACCCTCGTGACTTGACCACCCACTCCTGGATGCGTACAGGAAGGTTGTCTCCTCAAGGTGTAATAATCTCTAGAACGCTGACGTCTCATGGCCATAATTGTCTGAGCTCCCCATGAGTGACCCCTGCCTGGATCAGGGTTCCTGAGGCCATCTCCTGAGGCCAGGCCTGGGACTGAAGTACAGTATGACCATGCATCCACAGATGGTGCTACCAAAATTGCTTTGGGACACTGTTGTGGTTTGATGGAGGGGTATTAAGCCCATATGAGGCATTCCTCAGGTCATCCTAAAAGCCTTCTCTGGGGTTGAATATATCTCAGAGAGAACCCACCTTAGAGAACTACCTCAGAGAACCACCTCAGAGAGACTACCTCAGAGAACCCACCTCAGAGAACTACCTCAGAGAAAGTACCTCAGAGAAACCACCTCAGAGAACCACCTCGGAGAACTACCTCAGAGAACCCACCTCAGAGAACTACCTCAGAGAACCACCTCAGAGAACTACCTCAGAGAAACCACCTCAGAACTACCTCAGAGAACCACCTCGGAGAACCCACCTCAGAGAACTACTTCAGAGAACCACCTCAGAGAACTACCTCAGAGAACCACCTCATATAACTACCTCAGAGAGAACCC
>OMPB01112907.1:0-16542 GCA_900312615.1 Stylephorus chordatus | reverse complement strand
GTCTCCCGAGAGCCCCGAGCTATGAGCAGAGCTGGAAGATGTGGGCGACCATGCGCTCTCCTAAGAGAAGAAAGAAAAAAAAAGAAAAATTAACATCTTCCTCACAGATGGGGTATGAAAAATGTTCAACGCTCACTGATTGCTAGGGATTTATAGCACTTCCCAAACAACAATGTTGTCACTTACCTCTTTTGGGCTGGGGATGTAGCCAGCATAAGCCAAAACAAAGTTGCAAAACTTGTTGAAATCCTCAACTGTCCTCTTTCTCTTTTCGGGAGGCTAAAGATAGTTGGAAAAAAAGGCAAAACAAATACTTGTATTGGAGCATATTCTGTGAGTAATCTAAATTGACGTCATCTTAATAAGTAGGCCCACACATTCTTTACAAATTAAATGTCTATCGAATGTACTCACCAGTGGCTCGGTCTTGCAGGCCAATAACGAATCTAAAAAGGGATTTGTTAAGATGGTTAAGTTAATAATCAAAAGTAGTTATTTCCAAAAACAAGCATTTTTTTTTTTAATTAAATTGCTTGTATATCAACAATGCTGCATGATAAGATAACAGAAAAACACATTAGATTCTGCAACCTCAATAATAACGCTTAAAGTTCTTACAAAAATCCCAAACAGGCTTGAACACTGAAGATCGACCTAACTTAGCGGCGCTAGCTAGTCAGTCGGATACTTTGTACATTTCTCGCTGCAATGTTAGCCTACAATCTTTATCTGTACCAGCGGTTAAAGCATTACAGTGTTTTAAAAGCTGACTTTAGTACGAGTTCGATTGGATCATGATATAGCTTGTCAACATTATCTTGACAAGTACGCAAAAGGCTAATCGAACACGTTATGTCGTCTGATAACTCTACAGAAGATACGTTTAAACGTTTAAAAGTACAGATGAACTTGGACTAAATTCACATAACAAGTTTAAATACATAATAGCGACAGTTGTGGTGATGCTGACGGCTAGATAAATTATATCCAACTCTCGAAGCAACCGTCGACCATAAAGATCCAACCCATATCATAGTTAGCTCTGCTACAACTATAATGGTGGCGTCTAAATCCGTTAGCTTAGTGAAGAAATACAATTTGAAGTGATCATGCTTTTGTTTGTGTTTAGGTTTAGACTGATAAAAGTGCCCCCAAAACAAGATGTTGGCAACGATTGTGATTTACCGACAAAATGCTTAAAGATATCGTCGGTATAGTGGCGCGCTGTTTAACAGAAGAGCTGCTAGCTAGCGGTGTGTTAAAGGTAACGAAAACTACAAGACTAGTTTGTGATTTAAAACGGTTTCAACAATAACACAATTAGCGCGTGTAGAATCTGAAGTTGAAATTTAGTTTATTCTTAATGCTAACATGTTCAAGTTAACCAAATGTCGTCACACGTTGATCGCAGCCCAATACACTCGAAAAGGACATCGGATGGAAAAGTATACAGTACGCATATTCACATTAAACACCGTTTGATCTGAAAATTAACTGCGTTGGTTATATTCAGCGATACATACCTTGGTGCTCAGACATTATTCCAAGCATTGTCGCCTCCGAAACGAGGCCTTGGCTCTAGTAGTAGCAGCAGGCGAGCTAGCCACAAAGTAGTAGCCGTCGCGCTGTGCTTGTCTCCCGGCGTGACTTCACCTTACAGCCAACTTCACAGAAGATCCGAGAACGAGGAACTGGCGATTAAACACTTTTCAAAAGAGCAAGGAATTGTATCCCGTCCCTGTAGATCCGTTACAACAGTTACCCCCTGTGCCAGCGCTCCAAAAACGTTGTCAACCAACGGCGAACTACCGTAATTCGTCTATGGCTAACTGTAGCTGATTTTCTTCGTCATTGCTAACCCAGTTGCATACACAATCATCAAAATCCAACTAGAAGTGTGGCAGCATGTAGAAGCCACCTAAGGAGGCGCAATTACTTTGGGTAGATCCATATACAAAATGCATGCTAGCGACGGTTGTTGTTCTCAAGTTATTTGTGTCTTACAATCTACGTATGGAGAACGAGTTCGACTAAAAATACAATTCCGCAGCCTTGACTTCCACGGCGCGCTCACAGCCTCTTGTGGTTGTCAGCGGGCTGACCGCGCCATGCATGCTGGGTAAAGTAGTCTTTCATACGCAACATCTATAAGCTAGTAGTAGTAAGCTGAAACTACATGTCCCGTGTGACATGGAAGGGAAAGAGGCGCAAGGGATTTGAAGTTTATCGTGGCTGCGGACATGCTACCTTGACGATTGTGCGTGCGCGGTAGATGTAAACGGGAAAACATTGTGGATGTAGACATATTGCGCCGATAATCTGCCGTACGTCCAAAAAAAAAATCCACGTTGATTGTGTGTCTATAATAAAACTACTTTTGAACAATTATCTGTAAGTCAACAATACGAATTGTCGTATGTAAAACGTGTTCGCTAGCTGATGCTACCTGGACTGGCTACTGCATGCCTCGATCATGTTGCTTGAGTTAATCCAGGGAATTAAGGGAGGAGGGCTCGTTATAATACAAGGTAAAGTGTGGTTGACGTCTGGGACTGCCATTTTACGGGGCGGATGGTAGCAGTAATAATGCTAATTATATACATTTACAGATTCTACAAGTTATTCTGGCCGCCGCCTTTTGATGAGCTTTATCCATGCTGCAGTGAAGAGGTAGGCTAAGTAATGCATTTTGATTATAGTTGTTTTTGCTATCAGTCAATAGGCTGTTTACCATAGAATATTTAAATGTGCTTGTTTATTTATGTCAGGGATGAAGTTGTCCATGTCCTCGCATTTGAGGTTAGCGAAGAGGAGCTCAAAAATGAATTGGACCCTTCTCATCTCGAAAGGTACGCCCATTTCTGTATGTTTGTTCAAAGCATAAAGGCAAACTCTGAAAACTCCCTTTCCTAACGATGCACTCTTTTGTTGTTATCATTTTGAATACAGGATAACATTTCATAACGCTTTCCATGACCCCCTTGGCTGGAATGAAAACCCTCCTTTCACAGTTCACCAGTTCATCACGGATGAGCTTTCTAGTCTCCTCCCCTCACCTACTATGAACAGTAAACCAGTTAACCTGGTCATCGATTCTTTGTCATGGATCTTGAGGCATCTTAGTTCAACAGCAGTTTGTAACAGTTTACAACAGCTGAAAAAAGGTTGGTAGTCCTTTTTTTTTTAGATGAATAGTGAATAAATAATGACATTAGGATGTTGGACTTTTTCAATAATCGTATGTAAGCATCTGTTAAAAAGCAAAACAAAAAAACAACCGCTCTATAAAACCAACATATATAATTACTTTTACTGAGTGATAAACTTTTCACCTTTGCATTTATGGCCCTTTTCCACATGGTATCGACTCAACTTGCCTTTTTTGGTTTTCCATTGTTTTTTTGGTATCACCTCCAGTAAGGTCATTAAGGTTCCAAGCAAGCTGAGGCGATACCAAAAGGTGACGTGAAACAATGCAGACTACTGATTGGTCAGAGAGAATCGTAACTAGACTGCATCACTGCGCAACACGGGACATCAATTCAATGAAATTCAAAATATTTTATTCACACATCATGAGACCGATGCATGAAAGGGAAACCCCAGAATAAGCTGCTTTTGGGAGGGGACCAAACATGAGACAAATCAACAGGTAAACAATACAAATAAAACAAGACTAACAGTGACAAATAACAGTCCCGAAATATTCACATCATCAGTCAAACAAAATAAACAACATTGATTATGATTAATCATATGCAGACAGAAATTTCATCTTTAGGTTTTTCTTGAAAGAGGAGATAGACTGACATTTTTATGAATCCATCTAACTCATTCCATATCTGCGGTCCTCTGCACACAACACTTAGGCTGGTACATTTAAGCTTTCGTTTTTTTTCCCCCCGTAATAAGATGTTTCTTCCTGGTGTCATATGTGTGCAGGGGAAGGCAGATTGGACACATCCTGCACACATGTGCTATATACGGACATAATAGACCGGCAAGCAATGGGAGGGAGGGCACATGTGTTTGTATTTGGATATTGTTCTGTTTATGTATATAGTTAGCTTTATTTGCACATGTTTCTTAAATAAACGGTTTGGTAACTTGTTACACATGCATTTTCATCATTGTATCCTCCGTTGTAGAGATGCAATGATTAATCGATTAGTTGCCAACTATTAAATTAATCGCCAACTATTTTGATAATCGTTTGGAGTCATTCTTTAAGAAAAGGAAATGTAAATTCTCTGGTTCTAGCTTCTCAAGTGTGAATATTTTCTGTTACATTTCTATGAATTTTAAACTGAATATTTTTGGGTTGTGTGAACTGTTTGGGAAAAAACAAGACATTTGAGGACATCACCTTGGGCTTTGGGAAACTGATTCATCGATAATGAAAATATTCGTTAGTTGCAGCCCTACTCCATTGTTCCTGTGTGTCGCTTTGACAAACGGCTACATTGAGCAGGTACTAAAATCTGTAGTGGAAATGTGACCAACCTTTGGTACCTGGTACCAGAAGCAAGTAGAGTTGAGCCGGTACCATGTAGTGGAAAAGTGCCTTTAGTATGTTTTCACTCCACATCATCTGCCTCCTTTTACACGTCTTCAGAATGTATTATTTGGTTCTGTTCTCTAGGGGGCGCTGTGAAAACTGTTCTTGGTCTGCTGCACTCTGACATGCATCACCGTAACATGGTGGGAAGTGTGTGTCATCTAGCCTCGGCAGTCATTACTTTGGCACCTGGGCAGCGAGGGCATGAAGCTGTGGCAAAAACAGTCAGGCGTGAAAAATCCGGGAAGATAATGCAGGCTGTAAGCCTTTTTTTTTTTTTTCTCCCTTACAATGTCCCCTTTTTTATTGTTGCAATAATCACCTAAATTAATAACATCAGTTAACTGCCCTCAGGAGGAGAGATTTAGTTTCAACAAGGATATGACCGTCAAGTTACAAAGCAAGCCAGTTCAGGTTGGAGCCACACAGGCAGGTCCTGGCGAAGCTGAGGTCCAGTACTGCTTCTACTTATCACCTATGTACCTTATTTGGTTTACTGCACTAAAGGATGCAGAGAGTGACCAGTTTGCTTTTTTGTTTGTTCCCATATTCCTTAGATGGACCCCACAGCAAACCTGACTTTCAATCTCCGCTTATCTGACAAAGAGCGAGAGGCCAAGGAAAATCTTGCACTTCCCTTCATTTTCAGCAGAGAGAAGTGAGGAAGGTTTTTATTTAAAAAAAATGTTATGCGTCACTTTCTTTGAAAGCTGAACCCGTCGTTGAATTCCAAGACAACCATAAACATGCCTCTTTGTTTCCCTTTTGACAGAAAATCGGCTCTACTTCATTCAGTTCCTGGTTCTGGTCGGATTTTGTATGAGCTTGATGCTAGTGATGACTATGACCAGGAGGACCCTGATGATGATCTTGATGTCTAAGACTAGGTCAAAGTCCAGTGAGGCATTTTACCAGAGGCATGCATACATAGGCTGTTGCCCAAAAGGTATACATTTACATTTCATCTGGAAATAAAATACCGTTGCTTTGTAAAATCATTCCTTCTCCTAAAGTGCTTTCTGTCTCCTTTTTATGATATATGAATCAATGTTTGTCAGTTAACTCAAGCAAGTGGGCGTTGTTATTCAAAACTTTTATTTTTGTTAACATAAAAAGATACCAAAAGGTGAATGGCCTCAATATTTGCTTGCAATTTATTTGACAATTTACTTATTATCAAAATGCTCAATCTTGATTTACTGATTATATATATTTAACAGAATGGACACACCAGTATTGCACTTTTCTTGGCATCTCAGTATTATATAAATTTGCATTGGACTTTGTAGTTATATATTTATTTATTTATTTATTTTTACATAAAAGTCCGACTATTTACTTACACTATCATCATTTCACACGTTATCACAATTCTCAAGCTGCGCGTCCACGTCTGTTTATTTTCTGTCCACGTGGGCGTGCGGCGCGCGACCATTTCGTTCTTTGCGGAAGTGACGGCAAGACGGCGATGGCGGCTCGCAGTTTCATTCCGGATTTGCAGTGAACTACAAACATATTTTATGTTGACTAGTCTTACTTTTGGGACCAGGAAAATACTTTCTACCCTTGGACGTCATATAAAATAAAAACGAGTCGACTCTATACTTAACGCGTGGACCGAAAGTTGTATCGTATTTTTCCAAGGTCCAAGGTGGTCACCCTGTCAAGCTAGTGATAGCTAGCAGGCTAATAGCAAATTGCTATACCAATTTTTGGGCTAGCTTGTCAACGAGCCTCGGGAAAGACTCTTGGAGAAGCAGTCGTCGTGCAGCGTGTACGTGGGAAAACTTACAGGCCTTTACGAGCTAATCATTATAGGTACAATGTATGTGCATTATTCTCAATGAGAGCTGGGCCACAAGTGTGCAGAGCGAGGTACTCACACGTTTGCTTGGCCTCTTGTTTTAACTGCTAGTTTGGCTGCTACGGATAAAGAGACGGACTTTGAATTACTGTCAACCAAGTTCCTTGTAATTCACTGAACTTAGTGCAACGTCCCACAAACACAGAATAAACGTTTTCCTTCTGTGGGGTCTTTGCGTGCGGATCAACATGCTGAAGACCCGACAGTGTTTACTTGGCATCCGCACTTTCCTCAGTGTAACGTCCAGATTATGGGGTTTCATCCTGTACATTATCAGAAAGCACCTACGAACGGTGAGCATGATGTTACACGTTTTACGCCAACAGTCTTTGTAGTAGAACCTTTTGATGTTATCTTGTATGCATACAAATGCTCAAGTCACTTCCAACTCTTGCAATTGCAATTTTCTAAATTATATTTTAACCAGTAGATTAGTATATGTATAATTGAATGTATCATTTACTCCATTGAACGTAGAACTGGTATATTTCCCCCTCAAACCTTGTAATCCATCCGCATGAATCGAGATTGATCAGAAACTACAGCTGGATTTATATACGTTTAGCTATTATATTGTGTCAACGGACCACGTAGTGCAAATATTGGAAATGACCCATGTCGGAATTAGTAATTGATGAATGAAGTAGTCAATGCAAGACGACGGTCACCTTCAGTAGTTCAACTAACAGCTCTAATACACATGGCATTTGACAGAGGCTCACTACGTGCATACAGTTGCAGTGTTGCAACGGCGTTGATTTCCATACATTTGTGAAATGTACCATGAGCGGACTTTGTAACATTTATTACACAGTTCAGATGAGTGCCTAGTGCCTAGCATGTCGTAATTGCCCTGTTATTGGGGAGTTGGGTTGCATTTTATTGTGGGCCACTCGATCTTACGTGTCAACAGAGCCAGGGAGTAAATAGTCCAATCCAGGTTATGGATAAACTGAAAGGGATTACTTCAGCACAGAGAGTCTACTGTTCTCTCTCTCTCTCTCTCTCTCTCTCTCTCTCTCTCTCTCTCTCTCTCTCTCTTTCTGTGTTTATTTCTGCGTTATGTGTTTATGTCAGCTCTTTTTGGCTTTAAGAGCACCATCACAGCTAAGACTCCCTTCTCAGTTTCAGGAAAAGCTTTTAAGCTGACATTTTAAGCTCATTTGCAAGCCAGGTTAGATCAGTTGAGACTTATAAAGGCTTATTCTGGCGTAATACCCCAATAATGCAGAGTTACTGACAACAGTTCAATCAAGCACATTCTGTGTGTGTGTGTGTGTGTGTGTGTGCGTGTGCGTGTGCGTGCGCGTGTGTGTCAGGTCACAATCATATAACGGCATAAGAAACGATACAAAGCAAAAAACACGCATGACACATAATACAAAGTTACACACAATAGCACACAATACCAACTAGAAAGGACAAATGTATGCTTGTCAATATTAAAAACAAGATTATTTGCATTCATGAGAAGACCATGAGATAAAATGTAGTCAGTGGTTACAGACATGAGTAGCTTTTAGCAGAGTTTTTAATTTGATTTTAAAAGCACTGATGGAGTTGCAACTCTTCATATTGTCAGAGTTGAATGCTGACTGCCCAAATGCAGTGTGACGAAATGGTACAGTAGCTACATTCTTCACTGAGCAAAAATAATAAATACAGTAAATTGTATTTCTTCAGTATCCTACAGTGATGTTAATGCATTGGCTTATTAACCAGAGTTTTTAAAGTGTGTTCATATTAAGGACTCTATTGGTCTTATGGCTTGTTTCTCCAGCCTGCCCCCAACATGTAATGCAATATGACATATGGGAAAGGATCATAGCATGGATAAATATCTTGGCTGCATCCAGAGAGACAATTTATAATTAGAGCTGCAACAATTAATCAATTAGTTGCCAACTATTAAATTAATTGCCAACTATTTTGATAATCGATTAAAGGGATACGCCAACGTTTTATGATATAAGCTTATTTGCCATCTTTAACCGTAGTCAGACGAGAAGAAGGAGACCAATTTCATCCCGATAGTCCGTGTCAAACCAGAGCCGCATTGTTACAGGCTAGCCACATTAGCATTTCGAATGCCTGCAGATAGCATTCTGCTAGCTTCACAGCAATGAGGGTAAAATCAACCAGCCCAGCTTCATCAAAGTGAAACTATTTTAGCGATTTCACTCGTCTATTTATGACGATTGAAAATACAAAAACAAAATCTTGGTTGTTGTAGAGGCGACTACATTTCAAAGCTTTCTGTTGATAATCAGCAACCGTTTTACTTCATCTCTCTGGCAGAGGGGAAAACGGTAAGCGCAGGCTTACTTCCTCTCTCTGGCAGAGGGGAAAACGGTGGACTGGTTGATTTTACCCTCATTGCTGTGAAGCTAGCAGGATCCTATCTGCAGGCATTCAAAATGCTAATGTGGCTAGCCTGTAACAATGATTTTGTGGTTCGACACAGACTACCGGGATGAAATTGGTCTCCTTCTTCTCGTCTGACTATGGGTAAGATGGCAAATAAGCTTATACCTTAAAACGTCGGCGTATCCCTTTAATCATTTGGATTCATTCTTCAAGTAAAGAAAATTCATATTCACTGGTTCTAGCTTCTCAAATGTGAAATTTTTCTGTAAAATTTCCATGATGGTAAACTGAATATTTTTGGGCTGTGTGAACTGTTGGTCGGGGCAAAACAAGACATTTGAGGACATCACCTTGGGCTTTGGGAAACGGTGATCAACATTTTCTGACATTTTATAGACCAAACAATTAATCAATTAATCGAGCGCCAGTATTGGCTGGGTTGTCATGTTAAAGTAACGCCCTTGCGGCTGTGTTTTGTATTTAAGATATGCATTATGTTGTACCCACCGAGCACCGAAGCAGTGGTGTCTTTCATGGTAAGAACAGAAATAATCAACAGATTAATCGCAATGAAAATAATCGATACAGTAGTTGCAGCCCCATTTCTAATATAGAATGTCTAAAGTTTTCCATGTTGTACCATTTTTTAAACATGTTTCTTAAAATTCAAATTTGGATCCAATATTGCACAAAGATATTTAAAATCAGTGACTATGTCAATCCTTTCATCTTTGATGAGAATATCAGCCTTAGGAGGTTGTCCCATGGTTTTAGAAAGAAACATACCCTTTGTCTTGTAAACATTCAAACTAAGACATGATTGATCAAGCCACTGCGTGATCCTTTCCATGGCAATCGTTAGCTTGGCAGCTGCTAACTCAGCTGTTTTTGCATGTGTGTGTACAACAGTGTCATCTGCATACATTTGCAGTTCTATATCATGACACTGCTGAGGAAGATAATTAATATAATAATAATAATACATTATATTTATATAGCACTTTTCAAGGTACTCAAAGACGCTTTACATGGAAAAGAATAAATAAATAATCAAGATAAAATGAAAGAAGTATATGAATATATAAAGTGCTTTAATACATTTCACAATATATGATATCTAGTAGTATTGGACCAACTATTTAAACCATTATATTCAATGCGTATTCTGATAAGGCTATGTGTCATTTTACAAGTCACAACTGCAAATTCGAACCATGGTGTTAAACATTCACCCTTTTCCTTTACCACCAACGCTGGCAAGAATTACACAAATTAAACAATGGAGTCTTAGCCTAGCACTGCTTTTTAATCCATTTAACATTGGCCTTAGTTTGTGGTTTGCCACGTGCCCTGATTAAAGGCTTTGCTTGTGTTTCTGCCCACCAGGTCGGTTGTTCGCCTCGCTGCCTCGCTCTTAACTAAGCTAGTGGACAGCCTAGCTCCCAGTATTACTAGTATTTTAGTGCATGGCAAACAGGTAAGTGGACATGTAGGCTGCGGGGGTCTGCATGAGGGAAGGATTTATCATAGGGATGTATATTGAGGTATATTGAGATATATATTTAAGATGGATGTCTTCTTTGAACTGCAGACAATAGTATCTCTGTTAAACGAATGAAAAGGCAGGACTCCCTGTCTTTATTTGGTTGTCCAGATAGGACTAGAGATTGGCGGTATTGATTTCATTTTCCTTGGGTAGTGGCGGACGTTAGGTCGGTCATTTTTTGTTGTATACTGTACTTCCAACTCCGACCTGCTATTTGCTGAGTAAGACGCTTGGAGAGTTCAGATGTACAGTAGAGATGAATGTTGTGCCTCGCTCTTCAAAGTGCTTGATTTTTCAACATCAGAGGAACAATTTTCAAAGATTAAAGGAGACAAAAGTGGCTCCCCGAGGCAAAGCAAATCTGGCAAGGTGTAATTTCCTCACGATGGCACTACGAAAGGTAACCATGGAGACGGTGTTTTTCCGCCATCTTCCTGCTTCTATGTGACCCACTTGTTAGAAAAGAGCAATTTCAGATAGATAGTACAAAAGAGACTTGGACAGTGAAGAAAGCAGACTGCACTTTGTGGCTAGCAGTACGGCCGTGCATGGTGTGTGCACGCACGCACGCATTGGCTTGAGACTTGAGAGCTCCAACACACTAATTCATTATGTGACAGCCCAACCCTGGGTCCGATTCTAGGTGTTTCCATTCCTGCTTTGTGCATGCTTGTGTGTGTGTGTGTGTGTGTGTGTGTGTGTGTGTGTGTGTGTGTGTGCTTTCTGGCTTCACTCCCCCCAGCACTTGTGTTTTGTGTGCTTGCCAGGTGACATTGGGCTTATTCGGCCATGAGGAGGAAGTGATCTCCAACCCACTGTCGCCAGGGGTGATCAAGGGAATCATCTACAGCCAGTGCTCCCCCCATGGAGAAGAGCGGGAGGCAGTGCTGCAGCAGGAGCTGGTCATCCATATCGGATGGATCATCTCCAATAACCCGGAGCTCTTCAGCGGCATGCTCAAGATCCGTGTCGGGTAGGGGAAGAGGGAGAGAGGGAGGGGCCATGAGATGTGTGTAGGGTTGTAGCAATACGGACATTTTTATTTCTATGATTATTTCAGTTGAAGTTTTTTTTTTTCCATAGGTTTTACTTCATTTAAAACTTCTGCAAAAATCTGATATTGCATGTGTGTGTGTGTGAGTGTGTGTCAGGGGTCGCGTTAGGCCGGCAATTGCCAGTTTTGGCCGTTTTTTATGACAAAAGCCAGAAAATGGAATTCCCTCCGGACTTTCGGGCAGGTGACAAAAAAAAAAAAAAAAAAAACGAACTTTGCAATATAGTAATTTAACATATTTATTCTCAAAAATACGGCAATTTATATTATCACTGCAAATCAGACAACGCTACTCTCACAAAATCCGTCCAATCCAATCCGTTTCAAATCGTCTGTCCCTCGGCCCTCTGCGGAGCTTGCAGTGACGTGACGTTACGTCTAGACTAGCATGTGTGGTGTAACTGCTTGTGAGCTAGCATTCAATAATGGCTAAACAATCTTCTCTCAGTACATATTTTGGTTCTCACACTAATAGAAATAATGAAATGCAGGCTAGATTCGCTGACCCAGAGCCAGAAGTGGAAGTTCCGCCTGCACTGCCCGCAGGTAACAAAAAGAGAGGTTTCAGGACTGAATGGAAAGAGAAATACACATGGTTAAGATGCGAAAATCACGGCGGAGTTCTGCTCGTACTGTGAGCAGTATGCATCGTACTGCACTAATGACGCAAACTAATGATGCAAAATCAAGACAGCTTCTTTTGTTGAGAAAACATTACGCACGCAGTCACGCACACCAAATGCGCGATTTTAATGTAATTCATCCGCTTGTGCAAGGCGAAGCTGTTATCTTAAATTGTTATATTATTCCTTTATTTTCAAATAGTTCAAAAAGTCCAAAATATAATAATACTATGCTGTAACATATGTTGTTAGGCTACATCATTTAAAATTCTAGCGCAACCTCTGGTGTGTGTGTGTGTGTGTGTGTGTGTGTGTTTTGTGTGTGTGTGTGTGTGTGTGTACTGTACTGTATGTGTGTCTCTCTTTGTCTCTGTCTGTATGTGTGTCTGTCTATATGTCCGAGTTTGTATAAGAAATCGATGCAGTTAAAAATGTCAATAAACATTTTTGAATGTGACTTTTATTTTTTGCTTTTTAATGTAAAAATAAATAAATAATTGAATAAAATAAAGCGTTGCAGCCCTAGGGAGCAGCCGTGTTCTGTAACACTGCACTGTGTCCTCAGGTGGATCGTTCAGGCCATGAAACATGAGTTGAAGATAAGGGCAGGGGACATGCCGTCCCAGGACATCTATCAACTGTCCCCCAGCGAGGTCAAACAGCTCCTGCTGGACGTCCTCCAGCCACAGCACACCGGCCGGTACTCCAGCCAGACATCATAAATAGCTACACACACACAGTCCTTCACCAAGATGTCATTCATGTCCTTTCAATTCATGAAAGAAAATCATTATTTCCTGAATTATAGTTATACATACTGACAGGTAATCAACAAATGTGAAACGTTTGCTGTAAGAATTACCGATACAAAGACGCTGTACCTTAAATCAGCTTTCCTGTCCTGTGACTGGACGAAACATTCTGCCCTTGTTTATTTTATTATTATATTTTTTTCTTCTAAGGTCTTGGTTGAACAGGCGTCAGATTGATGGCTCTTTAAACAGGACGCCGCTGGGCTTCTACGACCGCGTGTGGCAGATCCTGGAAAGAACCCCCAAAGGCATCCTGGTGGCTGGGACACACCTCCCCCAGGTATCTTTAGCGCTGTCAAGTTTCTGGTTTGGAGTGGGTCTACTGCCAACTAGGCACACAAAAAAAAAAATAGCACAGTTTATCTTAAGCAAGTAAGTTTGGAAGGTCATTAATTAGGTGAATGTGTACATACATTTATAGCGAAGATATATATATATATATTTACATTTAGGGCATTTAGCAGACACTTTTGTCCAAAGCGACTTAAAATAAGTGCATTTGTCAGAAGGAGGTGAGACAACAATATTCCTTTATAATGTATTCCAAAGCCTTATTAACCTTTAGATAATCACATTAATACATTTTCTTGTTTGCGTCCTTTGAAGAATAAGATATCCAATGTGTTTGTGTTATCTATTCATGCTTGTAGTGTGAAAACTACGAAGTAGGAACCATGTCAAAAAGATTGTTGGTTCATTTATCGATCAACAGTTGAATGGTGGACTCAGCCACGCTTAGGCAAGCAGACATTAATTAATTTATTAGAATTTCAAAAGATGTCTTCTCTTAAAATACATATTTAATAGTAGAGACATTATCTTCTTGAAAACACACGTTCAATCCTTTTTGACATGGTTTCTGCACCGCAAAAAAAAAAAAACACTGACATCAGTTATTTCCATAGTCCAACGTCAACCATGTGATGTTGAAGATAGATCGATCAAAGGTTAAGATGAGCCAGGGAAAGCCAAGTGGATGTTGTTGATAATGTTGATGCAGGTGTTGTTGGTCTGTCATTAGTTGATCCATATCTGATCCTAATCTTTAAGGCTGATTGGTGATTATTGATTAGAGGGCGGGGAGGAACGAGAAAGCTTACAGCAAAAAAAAAAGAAAAAAGGGCCACAATGGTAACAGAATATTGTTGTCTTATTTTTTATCCTCACAGCAACCCACTCTGTCAGATATGACCATGTACGAGATGAACTTCTCCCTCCTGGTGGAGGACACCCTGAAGAACATTGTTCTGCCTGATTACAGACAGATCATAGTGGAGGTTAGAAAATGTGTAGATATTGTGTTAAAAGAAAATATATTTTTTATTAATATTATATTTAGTACGTACAACTGAATGCTAGGTGACTGGTCATGCAACGCCTTGAAAGCCATAGTTAAATAAAAAAGAGGCAAACAATCAAGAGTTATTCAAACATTAAAAGCATTGTCTTGTCTGTTGGTATTTGTCTGCAGTATTCCAAAAGAATTTGGATATGGCCCAATATTTGTTATATATATTCTCTATTATACATAATGTTGTCATCTCTCCCCCTGGGTGAGTAGCTGCTGATGGTGGTGTCCATTGTGCTGGAGAGAAACCCAGAGCTGGAGTTCAGTGAGAAGGTAGACTTGGATGGGTTGGTGAAGGAGGCCTTCAGTGACTTCCAGCGGGATCGCAACGTCTTGGAAGGCATAGAAAAACAGGTAGGGAAGAAAACTGAAAAACGGGCTCCTGCTACTGCGTGACTTAATGTTATGTGGCCATGGCAGACCGATATGTTGGAAAGAAACTATTTTGTTGATAAGAAAGATAAGAAAGATGTGTTTGCTGTAATTCCAACAGGATTTGGTAAAAGTTTCATTTACCAAGTTCGACAAGTCGATCAAAAATGGTTTTGGCCTTTCCTGTTTTTATTTATTTTATATTTTAGTAGAGTGACTAATAAAAGTATTAAAAGTAATAATAATAAAACTAATAAAAGTATTTTTCAATAAAAGGTGTTTTCTAAAAACGGCAACACTCATTCACAAACATATCAGTGCTACACCTGAACCTGAGCTCCTGAACGCTGGTAGTCTGTTTACATTTTTCCGTCGCTTAGCGTTACGTCACACGTTCCGTTGCTGATCGGTTGTAGGTCTATCCAATCTATATGTTCCCGTTGATAACACCCCTTGGAAATCGAAAATGAACTGAGACGTTCCAGACCGATACGCATTTGCGAATAGCTCGGGCGGCGCCAGGCTAGATTGATGGAGGATACAGAGAATATGTACACAATCAAATCATGAAAGTCAATGGCAGGGTTTCAAGATGTATTTAAGGTATGTCAACCCCACGTGATCCTCTCAGCCGCAGCCATGCCAGCACACCATTCTACAGTTCATTACTTTAAACCTGCTCTACTTTGACTTTGACTTTTGTTCAATATTGGTAGTAGCAGTAGTTTGAACAAAAGTAATGGCTGCAGTAAAAAAAAACTGTCAATTCCAATGTCAATGCATTGGAAGTGTTATGTCTGAAACAACAATGTTTTTAATTACAGATTGCATTTGTGGTGATGTGATTTATAATAAATCCAATAGCCATTGTAAATTGGGGTTTAGAATTTAATTCACTTAAGTACTTTAAGTACTTAAAGAAGGTATTTACTATTTATATGATGTAATAACCATATATTTGCATTCAACGTCTCCCTATTTATCTTCAAATGCCTTTTCCCCTGATTCCTTATATCTCTGCCTAGCTTAGTAAGGTTTAAGGACAGATTTAGGTTGTACGTTTTATAAATGTATACTATTAAAGTCTGTCTTTTTCAACCCACCGAGGTAGAGTACATAACTCTCTCTCACACTACTAAATGCATATCACTGTTCCCCTTGTTTTGACTTTACCTCTGGCAGTGAACAGTGGGATATTTCATATGGGCAAAGAAATTGAATATATTCACTATTACCCAAATTGGGATTTTGAGTGAGGTGGACCATTACTGCATCTTTCATTTTTTTCATTCGTCTTCACAGTAAAAACAAATACTATTTGAACAAATATTTATTACGTTGGTGTAAGCAGTGTAACTAAGCACCTCAGGTCTGAACACCAGCCTGTCAAAACAAAGAGAAAGTACATGTTGTAAAAGTTAACAAAAGCCACGTAAAAAAACCCTAACCCTAACAATAACATGTTAATATTGAGTTAACCAAATGTAATATTATTTGATTGTCAAATGCGATGAAGGTACATTATAATATCGTTATCAGTATAAATCCCACCATTATTCCACACGCTTTCTTATTCTAGGATAGCATGGAGGCCTTCTATGACACCCCGCCCACGGGACAGAGAGGCACCTCGAGCTACCTGGCCAAGGCTGTCATGATCCAGCTCCTGCAAGGAGACGTCAAGCCCTGCAAGGACGACCCATGCTCCGTCAGCTAGACATCGCAGTAGACCCATGCTCCGTCAGCTAGACATCGCAGTAGACCCATGCTCCGTCAGCTAGCCATCACAGTAGACCCATGCTCCGTCAGCTAGCCATCACAGTAGACCCATGCTCCGTCAGCTAGCCATCACAGTAGACCCATGCTCCGTCAGCTAGCCATCACAGTTCATTCTAGACATCCAAGCACTTATATCAAAACCCTGCTTTATTCTAGTTACATTGTGTTTGTTAAGCATGCTTCACTCCTTCAGTAAAGAATAGTTTTATTTTTGTATTT
>OMPB01112874.1:0-12337 GCA_900312615.1 Stylephorus chordatus | reverse complement strand
AGCATGATTGTTCTCAGTAATATTTTGTTTACCCTGTACATAAACTTAATTCAAGGGCATTCCTTGGAAGGCCAGATAACTACTTATCTCAAACAAGGCCTTCACACTGAGAGATTAACTAGTCAGATATTCAGTGTAGCACAGTCATTGAGGTTTTTTTTCTTCTTCTCTTCACCAGAAGAAAGTAAGCAGTAAACAATCTACCCATTTATTGCAAGTCATTTGAACAAAGCTTCCAAGAATAGCATAGTATCATATATTTCATATATGATATGGATGCCATGTGGCACATTACTATAAAGTCTATAAAGCCCCAAACACCACTATTATGAAGCCATGAAAGACTGAATAACTGTCAGAAAGTAAAAGCAGAATCATATATTTATTTATTTATTTGGGTTTCAAAACATTTGCCAGATGAATCATATGAGGA
This sequence comes from Stylephorus chordatus, assembly GCA_900312615.1. Classification (NCBI taxonomy): domain Eukaryota; kingdom Metazoa; phylum Chordata; class Actinopteri; order Stylephoriformes; family Stylephoridae; genus Stylephorus; species Stylephorus chordatus. Next base: position 11,904 of record OMPB01112874.1, on the reverse strand, counting down.
AGTCTTAGATGTCATATTTTCCAGCTACTCTTTCACAACCCTTAGTCTAACATGTCTCTCTTAGAGCAGGGTGTGTATTTGAGTTTGAGAAATTATCAGAGCCCCCCCCCCAGTCTTCTAAGTAGTTTACCATCCTATAACCAATAGGAATTTTAACGTCATCATTTCAAATCTCTGTTGACCAGCTACCATAGTCCATTGGTGGCTCTACGGCTGAGCTGTTATTCACAAAGGGCAAATACTGAACATTAAAAACAGCTATTGAAACAAAGATGTAACCAACAATACAGGTTTGTCTGATGTCTTCCAAACCAATAAAGTAAAAATAAAAATAAAAACCGCACCTGTGAAACGATGTCAAGGCACATGGGCACGGCATGCTGTGTGGAGAATGAAGCATCTGAAGTCTGCTGTTACTGACATGTATTATAGCAGGACATCCGTTTTTTAAGTGACTTAAAATGAGTAGCAGGAGTGGGGTTTTTTCCACTCAAAATTCTTCTCATTCTCATTTTCTTCTTGTTCCTATTATTATTATTATTATCGTAATTATTTTTTATCATTATCCTATTGTTACTACTAATAAATATGCTGTGTTTGTGTTTATTTTATAAGATGGCTGTATTAAAAGAGGGCAAACGTAGTGACTTTTAAAGGGAGGATTTGGAAGGGTAGGAAAGTAGTTTATAGGCAACTGATTAATAGGAATGGAAATGTAGGCCTACTTTTCTTTCATTTTTTTTCTGGGTTGATGATAATGGTGTTTTCATAAATGTATTCCGCATTTAAAACAAGGAAACCAAGGGTCCTTTAAGCCAAAAGCGAAGTGAACTTATGGTCAGACCTTGTGTGGAGAGAAAGAGAGAAAAGAAATTGCTGCATCGCTCTTTCCACCCGTGTCCTAGAATTGTGACCCACATATTTTCCCACACACTGCCTTAGGTAGTTATGATCCAGGCAACACGAATTGCACCTTTTAAATTTTTTTTTAGCAGATATCAATAAATCCATTGATAAATCTTTTTTTTTATTAAATGTGTGAATAGTGTTTTTTTAGGTGAATATTTTAGTAGATTTCAGTTCAGGTCTTGCAGACATGTTTTATATGCCATGTGGCACATTACAGAATGCTCTACAAAGCCCCAAACATCACTATTATGAAGCCATGAAAGACTAAATAACTGTCAGAAAGAAAAATGTGTTTTTTTCCCCGTCTCTCTAATTGGTCTATACTGTAAAAACGATGATTGCCGAGATTTTTGTTGTCTGTGCTTAAGAAGTTCTCTTCCTACAGTCTGAGTAACCTCAAAACCTGATGTTCATCTTCCTAAACCTCTTATAAGGGTAAAGGGAGATTTCAATGACTTTATACAGTAAAACTAGCCGCATAAATTGCTGAGGAGAATGAGCTCTGTGTTCCTCTATTACTTATAAAAGCTACTTATAAACATTTAAATGTTAAACAACTATATTAGGACTGGAGCTAGATATCTAGCTCCATTATTTTGCCAGTCTAAACAGTTTCATTATTTAACGTAAGCAGGTAATTTCTATTGCAACAGGATCCTAAAACCTGTTTTGTATCCTTTGAGGCTGATGTATTAAACTGTGTGAGTGGTGTTTATTGTATGACCTGCAAATCTTAGCACGCTCCAAAAAAGATGTTTCAAAATACGTCACTTAAAATCAGGCACCCTGGGTTCTAGTGATTATTTAGCAATTTAACGAAACCTGTGTGTCCCTCTCACTCATTCGAGATTTGGAGGACATGGTTGCTTTCGCTGGTGAAAAGATATCCACATGCACATCTCCAACACAGAATGTTACCATGGGAACACAGAGAACAGCAGTAACACTAATTAATGACAGTCGGCGCTCTAAAGGAGGGCTATGATGTCATCACCGAAGGCAGTATTACAGATGGTGCTAGAGGCAATATGTATTATTATGTACTCATATCTAGTAACAGCCGATTGAAAAATCCTGAGTGTTGTTTAATTTTTTTAAATAAAGGTCTTGGGGACAGGATATAGAACCTTACACTCTGCCCAACACAAAGAGACGGTTGTTTGTAAGCACTGAATGTCATCTCATTATCCGATATCCTGACCTACAAAAAAAAAAAAAAAGAAGAAAAAACTAATCTCTATGTAGGCAGACGGTGAATAATGCAGTAAAATGTGGGAGGTCTTTATGAATCTTATATGATTCACGCTTGCTGGCATAGCAACCATTTGATGGCAGTGATCAAGTAATTGTGCATTGTTCTCTGTTTCCAGAATCAGCTGCTGATATATCCATCATTAAATGAACAGGTACACAGTGATGTATTCAATGTTCAAGAATTGAATGATCTCTCTCATCTGCATTACACAAACCAACAGGGACAGAGAGATTAACATGGCATTTTTTGCATCCTCTGTCTAGTTTTGTAGTTTAGTATTATTATTATTATTATTATTATTAACCATTATTAACCGAGGGGAAGTCATCACTCATCCCAAACTGTATTCAATTCACTTATGCACCTTTCCCTGTGGCCATGGTTGGTACTGCATGATATTCCCTATATTGCTAATGAAATTTGAGAGAATCAAAATAGGAGTTAGCTAAAGCTAAACTAAAGTGTTGCCAACTTTCCACAGAAACAGTTGTAGTTTGTTTGATCATAAAGGTTTGTTGGCACGGTGGCACAATGGATTGCACTGCTGCCTCACAGCAAGAAGGTCCTATGGGTTTGATTCCTGCCTGCAGTGCTGCAGGGGGGAATCTGCATGTTCTCTCCAGGCCCAGGTGGTGTATCACTCAGAGGCCTTTCTGTGTGGAGTTTGCATGTTCTCCCTGTGCTCATCCTGCAATAAGAACCCCAATTAAAAATTAAAAATAAAAACGTGAAAACGCTCTGTTCCTGACCATGACATGGACGCAAACCTGGAGTTGGTCCCTGGGTGCTACAAAGGGCTGCCCACTGCTCCTGGCTGCCCCTGGAGGAAGGACAGCAAGTGATGGGAAAATGCAGAGGACAATTGTTGACAGCCTATATATACTGTATATTCACAGGATATTGGACCTTTGAACAGTTACTAACTTTTGGATGAGCCAAACTCACTAGTTACTCAGATAAACCCCCTCAAGTCTGTATTTTCTTTCAATTGGAACTCTGGGCTTTACCATTTGAAAGTCGGTGAAGTATGGACTGGTACTTGACCCAGGTTGAGAATCATATTCTAATGTGTGAGTTGAAGGATAGTCTCCACCCAAAAAGCACATAAATACCATCTTGTAAAGTATATTACTTGGATATGAAACATTTCATTCAAACGTGTACAGTGCTTTGACACCTGCTTGGCATTGCATTTTAAAATAACTGGTAATTGCCACTGATTGCAAGTCGCATCTCGGAATGCCTTGCAGATATCAGCACATAGATGACTGCGCACCACTTGAAGCTCAACCTTGACAAGACTGAGCTCTTTATACCACAGGGACCTGCTGGTCAACATTGAGGGCATTGCAGTATCCCCTTCTCCGACTGTGAGGAACCTTGGTGTGATCCCTGACAACCAACTGTGCTGCACTACCAACATCACCGCTGTAGCTACATCATGTAGATTTGCTCTCTACAACATCCGCAGGATCCGGCCCTTCCTCACAAGGGAAGCGACGAAGCTCTTGGTTCAGGCACTGGTCATCTCCCGTCTGGATTACTGCAACTCGCTGCTGGCCCGACTGCGTGCTTCTGCTATCAAACCTCTTCAGCGGATTCAAAATGCAGCAGCACGCCTCGTGTTCAACCTACCGAAGTTCTCCCATGTAACCCCCCTCTTCTGTGACCTGCACTGGCTCCCTGTAGTAGCTCACATCAAATATAATGACAAATGTACTTATTGTAATTTGCTTTGGATAAAAGCGTCTGCTAAATGCCCTAAATGTAAATGTAAAGGTAATGTAAATGATTAGACCTATAGGGGACAGATTGGAAATGCTTAGATAGATTCCACACCAATGAGTGAATTGCATTGAAATACACACATTGACAGATGGAAGGTTGCTTTTGTGGTAAAGGAAGGCACCAGGGCCGAATGGCATTCCAGGGCATGTCCTCAGAGGGTGCGCCGACCAGCTAGCGGAGGTGTTCCATCTCCATATTCAACATCTCCCTGAGTCACTCTGCAGTCCCCTCCTGCTTCAAGCAGACCGCCATTGTCCCTGTACCAAAGAAACATTCCATCACCTGCCTAAATGACGACCGCCCTGTAGAACTGACCTCCATCATTATGAAAGCTAGGGTAGGTAATTCTGTTCAGAAACACTTTTTGTTATACTGGGTGAAATGGTCCTTCCATCCTGAGAGTAGTCAATACATTATGAATTCAGAAAAAGGAACGAAAAAAAAATCAGACCTCTGTGGCAGCTGCAGTTCTATAAAAACTCTAACCAATCCGTGCCATTCGGATTGGTTAGAATGGAAAGAACCAATCATATGCCCTTATGTCTCGTCTTGCCCTCACCCCCTCTGTCGCCCCCCTCCTCCCCGTGTGTACACGCATGGCGCATCACGTTTCACAGTTGCCGGCATTGGACGGAGGGGGGAGGGGGGAGGCGGAGCTTAGAGGAGGTGCCACTTTCAAATTTTGCTAGCTCTCCCAACATTACCTACCCTAGCTTGAAGTGCTTCGAGCGGTTAGTCAAAACCCACATCTGCTCCACCCTTCCTGACACCTTGGACCCGCTACAATTTGCATACCGGTCCAACAGATCCACGGACACCACCATCCTGGGTCTAATCAACAATGATGATGCCAGGACAACAACCTCTCTCTCAACGTCGGCAAGAGTAAGCAGATGATCGTGGACTGATCAGGACACGGCAGAGGGAGGACTACACCCTCATGGGCAACAATGGAACTGAAGTAGAGAGAGTCTCCTGCTTCAATTTCCTCGGTGTGCACATCAAAGATGACCTCATCTGGTCCAGGCAAGCTGACTCTGCGGTGAAAACTGCCCAAAAGCGCCTGTACTTCCTGAGGAGCCTCAAGAAGTTTAGCATGGCTACAAAAACACTGATACAGATGCACCATCGAGAGCACCCTCTCTGGCTGCATCACCGCCTGGTATGGCAGCCAGAGCACATCATCGGCTGTCAGCTCCCCTCCGTGCAAGGCATCTACCACACACGATGCCTTAGGAAAGCACGGAAAATCACCAAAGACCATAGCCACCCAAGCTATGGACTGTTCTCACTGCTGCCATCTGGTAAACGTTACCGGAGCATTCGGGCACGGACTACCAGACTCACAAACAGCTTTTACCCACAGCCACAGGCTATCAGGCTCCTCAATCAGCAATACCAGTCTGGTGTTGCCTAGTTCTCAAGGATCATATGACTCTTTTCAATTTCATTTCATCCTCATTGTACATACTCACCGCTACTCCTTCACTTTATATTTATATAATATTAGACCTCTTGGGTTCAAACCCCGGCCGGGGCACCTTCTGTGTGGAGTTTGCATGTTCTCCCCGTGCCTGCGTGGGTTCTCTCCGGGTGCTCCGGCTTCCTCCCACAGACCAAAAAACATGCATGTTAGGTTAATTGATAACTCTAAATTGCCCATAGGTACAGTATATGAATGTGAGTGTGATTGTCTGTCTCTGTATGTTAGCCCTGCGATTGACTGGCGACCAGTCCAGGGTGTACCCTGCCTCTCGCCCAATGTCAGCTGGGATTGGCTCCAGCTCCCCCCGCGACCCTCTAGAGGAAAAGCGGTTAAGAAGATGAAAAAAATATACATTAGACCTCTATTTTCTAGATTACTGCTGCTAATAGTTACTTAGCGCGTACTCTGCATCTTGCATTTTTATCCTTTAATTTTATTTTTCTATGCTTCTCTTTTGTCTTTTTTATATTGATATGTTGATGGCTACTACGTTCTTTGAGGCTTGCCACGTCATAAGAATTTCAATGTCTGAATGACCTTGTGTTGTCATGACAAATGACAATAAAGACGACCTAGATGTTTAAAAATGGTATTAAAAAAACAAACAAACATAGTCTTTAGATGCCTCTCATTCTATCTGTTTACTTTAATGTTTTGACTCTACTCTGACTGTAATTGCCCCGTTGTGTGAATGTGTCTTTCTCTTAACATTTTCATATCTTTTGCTTTTGTTTCTATGATGATAAGGCTTTGGGGGTGACATCAAACCAGCCTTTAAAATAAACTAGAGTTTAAAGTCAGATACACAATTTAGACCAGCAGATCTGTTACACCCAATGACAATGGCAGAATTCAGCAAATTAATTATACAATACTCATTTTTGGCCCAGTCTTTTCATTTGTGTCTGATTATCCTTTCTTTCCAGCAGAGAAAACACTGTAAATTGGAGATTATGATTTCAAACCACAAAAGGTTCTAAAAACCTCTCATTAAGGATTTAAGACTCGATAAACATTACAGTTATTGTTGTGTGACTGAATCGATCCTCTATTACATTACTTCTTCAAGAGGACTGAAGTAATTTCAGTCCTCTTAAAACTTTGTCAAAGTATTAAAACTTTAAAACATATTTTAATAGGTCTGTGACTCTGTGTCACGCCTAGTCCCAAGAAATAATGTTTTTGTGTTTCCTGTTTTATTTTGTAGTCGGTCTATTCTGTCCGTCATCTGGTTAGCTTTACTTCCTGTTTGTTTTCCCCTTGTGTGATTACCGTATTGTCTTCACCTGTGTCTCGTTTACCCCTGTGTGTTTATATACCCTATGTTTCATACACTCGCTGCCAAATTGTCTTATCAATTTACTGAAGGTCTTTCCAGTGTTTATTCCCAGTGATTCTCTCAAGTCGATTAGTAAGTCTTAGGTTAAGTATTAGGTTAGTATTTCCAGTTTTTCTCTAGTATCTTGTCAAGTCTTAGATTAGTGTTTTGTTCATTCCTTTGTTCCTTTAGTGTTTTGTTCGTTCTTTGTCTAGTTAGTCTTGTCAGTCTTAGAATAGGATTTTTGTTCGTTCTTTTGTTCCGTAAATCTCGTCAGTTGTAGTTCAGTGTTTAGCCTTTACTGTTGAAAGACCTTTGCCTGTATTCTGACTATCCCTCCTGCCTGTCGATTTGGATACCTCTGCCTTATTGGACTGTCTACCCGTGTATCAAACTTATTTACTATCAGTAAATACCCTGAACTTTTACTTTGTATCCTGTCGTGCATTTGAGTCCTTCCTTCTAGCCTAGTCTGTTGCTATAATGTTCAGTATCATACTCCAAAGTATCAACATAAATTAAACAGGTTTCAAAGAAGTAGTTTGCAAAGTAATGTTAATTACCACAACATCGATTATAATTATTGATTTTAAATCTATGCAGAGACTGTATTACTTGAAGCATTATAAGTATTGAATACTTCATACAACTTCAAGTTGTTAAGACTTGTTAGAAAATGGCACACGAAACAAGAAATAGCTCAGTGGCCAAAACCCAGTTGGGTTCATCCAACAGCACCTTGGATAGGAACAGTGGGTTCCTTGTTTAAAAAAAAAAAATGTTTTAAAGGTGAGCTCATGACTTCCTCAACACCTAATATGAACTAACAATGGTGTAATGGAGCGTAATAGCAACCTCAACCTGATATGACAAAAGGCACTTTAACAGCAAAGAAAGAGTACAGTAAAGTTGTCAAGACAATCTTTAGGAACTCAAACCTTCACTGAGGTACCCCCAAAAAAGTGAAATATTGTGCTGACTCTTAATACACAGTTGCAGGGATTGGTGAGAGTGAAACATGTTTGGCACATGAGCGGGTGCTTGCCTCCAGAAGGTTTTAAGCTTCTAGTTTCTATAATGTTTACCGTCTAATTTACTGTCTTAATAATAGGTTTTAAATGCTATATCCAGGGTGAGTCATCCCATCCAGACTTGGATGGAATCTGAACCTTGTCTGGGATGTGCCTCTTAGATTGAACGCTTATTTCCATGCTATAGCACACTAATGGATTGGAGTCATTGGACATTATGTAGGAAATTAGAAACTCCAGTATGATCATTAGACCAAAACTAGTAGTAAGTATATAATTGGTGTATCATAACAAGAAAAGTAGAAAAATGTATGTTACATATGGTAGACATGGAAGCAGAGAGCAAGCACACACTCTTTTAGTTTGCTCAGAAATATATATAAATTGCTCCAGGCATCAAAATATAAATGTGGCCTGTATGACAAAGGTTTCAGGGGCATAAGGTTAAATGAGTGCTTCCTCACACTAAAAACATAGTAAAAGTCACTGTGGTCACTAGTCAAGATTGATTACAGGACTGGGATGATTAGACACAGAGAACACATCCAAGATATACAATTTAATATCCTTGATGCTGAGAACAAAGATGTGCTTGTTTTTTTTTCTATTATGTGGGTTGATGTTCTTTGAAAACAATGACATTTGTATTAATTATATACATGGTATCATGGAAACACAGGAGTAAGGACATATGTAGAGAGGCAATATGTGATAAACCCATTAATTAAGCACACAGAAAAGGTTTAAAATGTTATCAAACAATGTGATCAGCCTCAGGATGAGCAGGGTTTCCTATTGGTTGTACAAAGAGCCATCTTTAATTAACAGTATGTTGATATATGAGAAAGTAAAACACCAATGCAAATGTTCTTAGGTAATAATAGGTACGAGCAGGAAGGCTAATTCCAAAATAAGAGAAAAAAATGTTTTGCTTGTATTTTAAATATTAAGAAGATACTGTACTACCTTGAGGATCAGGTAACAGTCGACCATCAGTGTTTAAATCCAAAATATTTTGTTTGGATTAAAAATAAAACAAAATGCACTGTTAATAACAAGCATGAACATGGGTGTGAGCATTTTCCCCCCCATTATTTTATTTATAATTGTAAAGTTTTAAATACAGTTTAAATTAATAATTTATAAATCACGAATATGGCTACATCACTTAAAAACATGCCGCTTTCATGTTGTCAACGAGCAAGCATCTTGTGAGTAAAGCCAAAATGACATATGATGATCTGTTGAAGGTTTCCAATTTGCTTCGATATTGTCGAACATTTTCAATAATTGTCAATATTTGAAATATCGCATAATATAAGGGTCATGTCAGTCACAGTAACAATGCGGTTGAATGTTTGGTGAAAAGTTATACAACCCGTAAGAGTAACCCCTAATAGTAATTTAGCCATACTGTTATGTAGAAATAATCGTTTTATATGTATTAAATGTTGGCCTAGATTTCTTGTCTTTCTAGCCGTTTAATTAAAAATAAATCAGACTACACAGACGTAGGCTATCAACAATCCCGATTAATCCCAATTTTGACGAGTTTAGTAGAGCAGACACCAGGGAGCTGTGTGTAGATTAGGCTAATTGTCATGCTTCAAGTGGCATATTAACAGTTAAGACCATATCATTCAGTTTAGTCCGAGTTTACCCACAATACGGTCATCAAGAAGAGGCATTTCGGATTTATTACTATGCATTAACGCACTTGTTAAAAATTGCAATATATTTTCCCGTCACTAGGTTTTTCTCAGTATTGATGCGGAGCCGACTGCTTATATGTCGTTAGCTAAGTATTGAGCTACCAGCTGACCTACTTTCTCTTCTCTCAGCGACTCCTGTTTACAAGCCACTGCCAACGGTGGACGCAGAGTAGAGTGCATGGAAATCAGACGGATGGGTCTCTGGAGCAGGAAGGATTGCGATTGGAATTTGTTCATATTTTGATAAATAAGGGTTGTCAAAACGGTAAACCGCTCTGGGGGCTGGACTTCGATTAAGACCCACACGTTTTACGTCTTGTTATGCAATTTTAATGTATTCTGCTTGTGGCAAGTCAAGCGTTGTTTGAAACTATCAGCTATGCTGTAGTTAAAATGAGTAGGTTGACCAAAGTGAAATGTGGATCTATTTTTCTACTGAAGACTTGTTTTCAAGGTATGTGTGATTTAATTTTTGAACATTTCATTTACTTTATTGGATTAGCGTTACGTTGCTGACACCCGTTTTGAAGAATTGTAACATCAAAGTTTATGCGACCTTTTCACATTACAGTGAAGGGGTGGCCAACCGCATGATTAGCATTTTGCAAGACCCAGTTAATAATTTTCAAGATAACCCACTGTTTTGGATTGTTAATTTAGTATTATTTACTAGAGAAATCATAGAACCGTTGATTATCGCTTAGTTTGAGCCCACAATCTGGTTACAGGTTGAAATAACCTTTTCCCCCCCCTCCTCTTTGCACTGACATTCATAAATTGAAGACATTGTTGCCGTTGGCTATACTCTTTTGACAGCTATATAAATTGACCTAAAAAAAAAGAAGTAATTTGTTAAAGTTTCAGTTTCAGTTAACCAGCGCAAATTTAGTTCTTAATATGATTATGTCGTTATATCAACAGTGTGTAACTCCATTGATGTATTTTTGAGACTTAAATAAATAAATGCTAAATTTTAAATAAGATATTCTAAGTTTGTCCCTGTGTAAAGAAAGTTAAATGTAAAGGACAATGAGTGCATTCTTTTTTTTTTTTTTTTTTTTTGAGTAGGTAGTTTGCCTGCATTTTCAGTTATATCAATAAGTCTTAAAGGTTAAGTTCAGAATTTTTGACATAAAGCCTCATTTTCGACTTACCCATGATGATTCTCATTGATTGAGACCTTTTTCAGCTCAGTGCATGCAGTCGCATGCTTGGGCAGATAGGTTAATGCTAATGCTAGCACAACCCTATAGTAACTAGTAGCAGACACTACCAAACTCAATTTAAACACTCCACAGTGCACCCAAAATAGTACTACTACTAATAATAATAAAGTTACGAGTCTATTGGGGTGAATTGGAGTGTTTATAGCATCGTTTTAGAAGTTTAGAAATTATCCATTTATCATCCTCTTCAAAGTCAGACATGCCTTTCAAATATGGCCATTGCAACTTGCTGTTGTTGATATGTCTAGCGCTCCGGTGTTAATTTGACTTCTAAAATTATGCTAAAATCACCCGCAATACATAATACTGTATGCTTCTGATATGGTTGCCTGCTATATAATGGGGAGAAATGAAAAACAATCTCCTTGCACTTAATTGCCTCATCAAACTCAGATTGTGAAAATAAAGCTCACTCGTTTGACTTATTTGAGGGCATGTAGTTATTCCAGTAGCAAAAGCGCATGCGTACCCCATTGATTTTACTCGTGTTTTCATCATGATATTAGATCAGTTTACCGTTAGCTAGCTAGCGGAAAAATATTTTTCGCTAGTAAACAAACCTCCCGTTTATTAGATGGCTTTTTTGAATGCATTGCTTTGCTATGCATATAACGTTTACATACAGCACAAAATGCAACCGTGCACCAATTGTTAGTCTACCAATAGCCATGCTTCCCAATCTCGCTCTCGAATGTCGCATGCATACCTGTCAAAGTCAAAGTATTTTTATTTGTATAGCCCTTTATCACTTTTACAGTCGCAAAGGGCTTTACAGGCCCATATTTTTAACGACACCCCCCAGCCCGGAGCCCTCCAAAGGGCAAGGAACGACTCCCTAAAAAACCCCCCGTGGGGGGAAAAAACGGAAGAAACCTCGAGAGGATCACAGAGGAGGGATCCCCCCCTAGGGATGACTGGGAGTGCAATAGGTGCCGAATGGGCAGGCAATCATCAGATAACAATAGTAGCAGATACAATTAGGATTATATATATAAATATAAACCTATGAAAATGAGTTGGTAATTGACATAATAATGGTAATACATTAACTACTGAGCTTTACTACTTAAAGCCAGTGATAGGTTAACAAAGCTAATAGCAGGTGGAAGGCATGGTCTCAGGCTGGGTCGGCTGGTGAGGATGTCGACAGCCTTGGTAGTCCACAGGGAGGGCCTCCCG